>OZ018328.1:130287825-130577751 GCA_963969495.1 Ceratothoa steindachneri | reverse complement strand
GGGAGGCATCAAACCCATGGAGCATTTTCTTGAGGGAGAGATATAGGAAGGTGTGGCGATGAGGCGAAAGGGTTCGGCAGATGATAACTTGTTTAGAAAACGTGTTGAGAGAATTCGAAGTAATGGCGTGTCGTGTTCTTCATAGTTTATGCCTTACATGAATAATGGCGGTGTTGAGAGAGGCGCCATAAATCTTTATCCCTCTCGAAGACAACTGCGAAGGTCCACCCAACCCTCTTCTGTCTCTGTCTCTCTCTCTTCTCTTCATTATTATCTCTCTATCTTTTCTCTTCTTCCTATATTTTCTCTTTCTCCTAATCCCTCTATTTTCTCTTCGTCCTCATCTCTCTTTTTTCTCTTCCTAATTTCTCTCTTTTCACTGCCTCCTCATTCCTCTATTTTCTCTTCTTCCTCTCTTTCTCTTCTCATCATCCTTTCTTTTCTTCTTCTTCCTTTTTCTCTTCTCCTCCTCCCTCTTTTCCTCTTGTTCCTCTCTCTCTCTTATCTCCTTGTCGATTTTCTCCTCTCTCTCTCTATCTCTCTTTCTTATATATTTTATCTCTCCTCTTCCTCCTACTCTCTCTCTTTCTTATATCTTTTTTCTCTCCTCTTCATCCTCCTCTCTCTCTCTTGCTCTCCTCTCTCACCTCTTTTCTCTTGTGCTTCTACCATTTCAACGGGTGCGATTTTTATTTTCAAGGACGCAACGTCGTAGCTGAGTGGAAACTCCGTTTCCTATTACTGGTTAACAACATGGAGTTTTGTTAGTCGCCGGTTGCTTCGGAATCCACGTTAAACTGTAGATCTCCCCTGAATAAAAGGCCTTAAGAGAAGTTAACATATGTTGAAATACCCCTAGAAAATTAATATGTATATGGTAGACAAGCCTCAGTTATAAAATAGCAAAATTGCTGTTCAATTGTTTATTATGGAGTATTTTACTGCACACGTTGTTATTGAGAGACAAGTAGATATGGTAATCAGAAAGGTGATATGGCCGCTATATATTATGGGTGTGGTAGTTCTCAATCTAGAATTTTCAGCTTATCTCTCTCTCTCTATATATATGCTATCACTATACCAGCTAGATACTTTTGGATCAACATAAATTGTCCTTAGTCAAGTGATCCACCCTAGAACTAGAGAAAAAGGGCCAACAAAGGTTCTATCCGCTCAAGCCCAGCCAAGTTGCCACAAGACAAGATCAACTAACCTATCAATTACATAGCATGGAGGAAAATGGTAACTCTACTGTTAGTTCTAGGAGATTAATACACACTCGTCTCGTTATCAATAAAAACATGCATTTTTAAACCTTTTTTCTCTTTCTTTTCTCCTATTATTGTAACTACAGTACTCACTTATCTACATGTGTACCCTTGAGACACGCAGGTTCCGTTTTACCTCAAAGACAAGCGCACAATCATAGGAGAAGGGATGATAGGACAGCTCTCTCTTCCCATGCAGGTTTCGCTTGCTAGCGATGGAATGAATACCCTTATAAAGCCAGGCAAGACAAAAGAAAATGGAATAAGCTTAGGTTAATTTGGGGATAATGCCACTCCCCCCACCCTCGAATATTTGGATAATTGTGATCTCTATGCTGAAACAGAATTCCTCCCTCTCTAACTCGCCATGAAGAATATTGTCTCCGACTCTCTACATCAGTTCCCTCCGTATGCGCTCTAAACTCGCTCGAATTCTCTGTCCCACGACCTCTCCACCAGAGATTCGCCATCGTACCTTCTATTCATACATCCTACGTATAGCACAATTTTTAGAAAAGCTCGAGCTTAGATACCTCTGTTGCTTTGGAAAGACCACCTACGCTACCCCCGTGGATTCGCAGGTGTGCTCAGTTTTGCGAACCTTTCCTGAGAGGCCCCAAGGATAAGATACCAACCGCAGCTCAACGCGCTATGTTCAAAGAGTATGCAGACACTCACCTCGGTGCAGGGACTGGAAGTTCCGCCGTGCTTCCCTTTCATACCTTACGCTCCACCCTACACTCTACAACATCTGTCTTCTCAGCAGAGCTTGTGGCCATCAAAATAGCTGTGTGAGCCCTCGATCTCCGTTCCCCAGGGTTATATACCATATTTTCGGACTTTATGAGCGCGCTGACTTCCTTTCAGTGATTGTTCCCTCGAAACGTTGTAGCCATGGAGATACTGGAAACCATACACCTCTTACCGGATGCTCTTACTCCATATCGTTCTGCCAGCTGCCCGGACACTCAAACATCCAGGGAAATGAAACAGCCGACCTAGAAGCTAAGAAGGCTGCCCTCAATACTGCACTATCCATAACTAAATCGTTCATCTTTCCCTCTCATCCGTAAATTGGTCAGAGAAGAAAGGGCCGATATTGGAACTCTTATAGACATCCTCACCTATTCCAACTTGAGAAAAATGCATCCCCGTGGCCATCATCCTACTCCCTCACTAAACTACATGAAGTTATGCTGTGCCGCTTCAAATCGGCCACTGTTGCCTCACCCACGAACACTTAATGGCTGGCGAGGAACGACCATCTTGCCAGACGTGTCATTCTCGCATCTCAGTGCAACACATCTTACTCACCTGCCCGCAATACTCTACCCATCGAAAGAAGTACTTCGGTCTTCACCCCACCTTTGCTTCTATTCTCGGAGATTTATCCCCCCCCCCCCTGTTATGCCCAACTTAGTAAGATTCCTGGAAGATGCTGGTCTTTCCTCCAAAATTTAATACCTTAGTTAGTGCTCTTTTATTTTGTTTTTATTTTTTTAATTGAACTGATAATATTTATGTCCACATTATTTGCCTGCCTCTTTTGCCGGCAGTTCGTATTTTTATTTCTTGTTTTTATTACCAACTTAAGCCAGATGAGCCTATAGGGCAAAAAGAGTTATAATATATATATATATATATGTTTAAAAACAATTGATTTTTTAATGTAGACAATGTTTTTTTCTTGGGCAAATTCTCAACAGTGCCTTTGGGGGGCGGGGGGGGTGTTAGACTATTGCAAACGCATCATATCGTATTATAAATCATTTTTTAGGTAATTTCGAAAATGAGTGGCTTCACCCCCATACCTCCAGTTAATTGTAGAGGTTGCACCACCCATTTTTAAAAAGATAAAATCGTACTATTCCTAATTCGAAAGCCTAACATTAAATTCGAATTCAAAAGGCAATTGATAAACTGATTAATATGAAAAGTCCATATCATATTTTAATTAAGGAAAAAAATTCACTTCAAAATGATACAATATGATTCCAACTCACAATGTGTTTCACAAGATGGTGGCCAATCTATTTTTGCGTCATAACATAATTAGAAATTTGCCCACATTAAGTAGTGAAGAAGCTATATAGAGTATATCTACGATATGCACTATATAGTTTCTTCACTACTCAGCTCTTTCTGATATAGAGTATATCTACGATATTCACTATATAACCTCTTCACTACTCAGCTCTTTCTGATATAGAGTATATCTACGATATGCACTATATAGTTTCTTCACTACTCAGCTCTTTCTGATATAGAGTATATCTACGATATTCACTATATAACCTCTTCACTACTCAGCTCTTTCTGATATAGAGTATATCTACGATATACACTACATAGCATTTGCGTATTTTTTTAAAATAGAGATATTTATAACAAAGCGCCCACAAAATTCGAGGGGGGCATAATCTCAAAATTAACCAAAGCTTATTTGTACACACATACTTTACACGGAAAAAGGTTGCTGGCATTTTTCTTATTTCTCGCTCCTCCTTATATTCCTCAGCTCTCTTTGATATAGAAAAAATTGGGGGCTCCAGGCAATTTTAAGCACTTATTTACCAATTTGAAATCGTTTTGGTGTGTGTTGGCTCTATCGTCCATCTAGAACAGTAGTCTAAAATTAATATTTGTCGATCCTTTTAAGATTTTGAATACTTCGATCAATTATTGTCCGCGTAATCGCCTACTTCTAAAGGATAATAGGGTTAAGGAGCGAATTCGCTCTTCGCACTGTTTATTTCTGAGCTCAGAAATTTATTATATAGCTCTACGTTGCACTTTTTCTAAATGCACTACATCTTTGTTACGGTAAGGAGAAAAAATATTACACTCCTATTCAAGGTGAGTTTGAACGAGCGATTTCTATAGAGGTAGCATTATATCGTTCGACTTTAAATTAAATTACGGGCACTATATCCCAGCATCATTTTGCTTTCTTGGAGAATTTGGCCGTTCATATGGTACTCTACTTTTAAGTGAGACAGCCTAATTATGCATGTTAAAGTTCATCTGCCATTTATTCGCCCACTTGACAATTTTATCAAGGTTTCTTTGCATTTCCATGTCATCTGCACATTTTAAGCTCCTACTAATCAATCTATTAATTATCTAAGTCGTTAAAATAAAAATAGAATGACACGGGGGATAGGACTGACCTCTTAAGGGCCTTGCTAGGACTGAGATCTCCTCTGAGCACGCCCCATTTACAAAACCCCGCTATGATTGATTTGAGATCCAGTTCTTTATCCACCTAAGTACTTTTCCTCTTATTCCAGGCATTTTATTTTTCATCACGAATCGCTTATGCGGGTCGGTATCAAATGTCTTTTAGAAGTCAAGGTAAATACTGTCCACTGCTTTGGTTTCGCTTTAGGAGGAAATCATTTTAGGAAAATTTCTAGTGTAGATTTGTTAAACAAGAACGTCACCGCCGAAATCCATCTTATGTGTCGAGAATTAAGTATTTGCTTACTGATGTCGCAGCAACCTATATCTAATTATCAATTCTAGGAGATATCCCTTACTGAAGTTAGATTAAGAAGAACAAAAATGGTGCACTCCGTTTTACTAATTTTATTTTTAATTCTTTAAAGTGGGTTGAAAACACTCTGTCGGACCTCGGTGTCTTTGATTATTTCATCTTGTTTATGTTTGTAATAATTCCTCCTTTTTTAGTCGCGTCCGAGTCTACATCTTTCTATATCAGTCGGTCAGTCCCCGTTTTGTTTTGTTTTTGTGTTTGTATTAACATCATAACTATTAGGCCAATTCTAACGAAATTTGAAAACTTTATGTTGTTTTACATTCCCTTTTGAATTATATAATTGCCAAAGCCCCCAAAGGTTAGCCTGGGAATTATTTTGTTTTGGCAATAACATCATAACTATTCGGTAGATTCTAACGAAATGTGAAATCTTTATGTTGTTTTACATTCTATTTCGAATCATATAATTGCCAAAGTCTTTCCAAGGTCTGCCCTGGCATTATTTTGTTTGGGCAATAACATCATAACTATTCGGCCGATACTCTGCTAGACTAGACTAGGCTATAATATGCTTTACTCAGCTAGGCAATCCTAGAATAGGCTCTACTATGCTAGGCTGTTATAGGCTAAGCTATATTTGACTAGGGTATAATAAGATAGTATAGGCTAGGCTCTACTAGGCTAGGCTACTCTAGGCGACGCTAGGGTAGGATCTAGCATGCATTGGTAAGCCATACCTAGTTAAGATAGGTTAGGCTATAGTAAGCTAGGATACACTAGGCAAGGCTACGCTAGGAAAGACTATACTAGGCTAGGCTAAGCTAGGCTATACTATAATATGCTAGGTTAGACTAGGGTCTACTAAACTATGCTAGGCTAAACTAGGATACGATAGGCTAGGCTATAATAAGTAAGGTAGGATAAAGTAGGCTTTACTATGCTAAGTTTTACTAAGCTAGCTACATTCTACTAAGCTAGGGTAGGTTAGGCCCGGCACAGTTATGCCATTCTACTTTAGGCTAGGCTATCTTATGTTTGGCTAGGCTTGGCTATACTAGGCTAAAACAGGGTAGGTTATATTATGTTATGCTTGGCTATGATATGCTATGCTATGCTAGACAATACTATGCTATGCTAGGCTACGCTATTCTCCACTATGCTATGCTAAAGTATGTGGCTATACTATGCCATTTTACGCTAGACTATGCTATGTTATACTATTCTGTGCTATGCTATGATATACTATGTTATGTTATACTATGCTGTGCTATATTATGCAAAGCTGTGTTATGCTATACTATGATATGTAATAATATTCTATAATATACTATGCTCAAAACTGCTACATGGTATATTATGCTATACTATGTGATACTGTGCTATTAGTGTGTGTCCATCCTTTTAACGTTCTGATTATATAAATGAGGTAGGTGTGCACAAAATTTAAAGCCCTACTTATGAATTATAAAGGTTTTTTTTATTTTAATATAATTTTAGTTCTACTTGGTTTGCTACTTAAAGGTTTTGACTTATTTTTGTCATCTTGGGGGAATTAAATGACTTTTTTTCTTACTTCACCGTTTGAAACATATTCATCAGTGTGCTGAAGATTACATGGCCTTCAGTACTACCATCCGACCAGTGGGATTTGACCTACAATTGCTTTTAAATTTAGGACAAGACTGGCGACATTCACACATTTGAACACCTAAATTGAAAATAGCTGAGTTGTTGCCATCTAAATTCCAAACTATGCTTGACGTTCTGAAATGTGGATGTGAGAAACTACCCAGCAGCCAATCTTGCAAAGGATATTTTTTCTTCATAGTGCTTGAAATGTGGGAACGAGGGAACAGTTCTTTTCTAGACTACTTTGTAAATTCAAGTCACAATCTTAAACATATCCAAAAGAACTAGGAGCAGGCCAAAAACATATCCCTTGGGAGAGGAGAGCTACAGGCCTAAGCACTTTCATTACAAAACTAGACAATCTGTTGGTATCCTTAGGCGCAAGTGTAAAATTGTGTTTTTGTTGTGAATTTGGCTACCCTGGTTGCAAATCAAAACTCAAATTAATTTAAATCCCCTATGGAGATGAAGATCTCTGTGAAGGAACTTATTTTCATTAAAAGTCAGAGAGAAATGATTACTTCTTTTGGGCCACATCAGGTTTGATATCGAGATTAACTTGAGTAAAATGGACAAGTCAATAAGTAAAAGCAACAAGAAGATGAAGGAAGAAGAGTTGCATACTGTAAGTAGGCCAATATTCCAATGCTATCAAGTGAAATAATTTTCTCTCCTGAAGAAAATGAAGAACAAATAGCTGATGCTCAAGATGGAAGGATTGAATTTATGAAGTGACATTAAAAATACCAACCACATCTTCAAATTCCACTAAAAAGCAACTCGGGAATTATTTTGGGGGGCAATAACATCATAACTATTCGGCTGATTCTAACGAAATTTGAAAATCTTATAATGTTTTATATTTTCTTTCAAATAATATAATTTCCAAAGTCCTCCCAAGCTTAGCCCGGGAATTATTTTGTTTTGGCTATAACATCATAGATATTCGGACGATTCTAACGAAATTTGAACCCTTTAAGTTGTTTACATTCTTTTTCAAATTATAGAATTGTCAACATCCTCCCAAGCTTACTCCGGGAATTATTGAAAGTTTTGAAGGTCGTAAGTTCATAAATCAGAAGAAGTGAGGGCACACGACCTTTTGGTGAGCAGCCCTTGTTTTAATCACATGGTTGATATCCTTCTTAGACGTTTACGAAAAGCATCGAAATTGCGATTTCCATGGGCACTCTTCACCAGTGCCCTGAACCGCTCCCCCGAACGTTCCCTACCAAGACCTCTTTTATGTCGAGAATTAAATCTAGCATGTTTTCGCCCAGCGTGGGTTTTTCAACCTTTTGAAAAAGAAAGATATTCTAAATAAAATTGAGCAATCTTTTCCCTTCTTTAGCTGGCATTGGATATATACGAGTAGTTAACGATCGAGTAATTGAAATCCCCGCAAATTATAGCTTCTCTTTTTCCGCGAATAGATGAAGGCTTTCAAAGAGGTGCTCGTTTTTTTTAGCCTTCTTGAACTCCACGATCACTACCTCACTTCTCATATGATTGGTGACCACGTATAGGATCTTTGCATTGAGGTCTTTTCTTAAGTAAACTTAAACCTCTTAAACCTCCCAATTTAGTCAAATGAATTCCGTCTTTTAGAAGTAGGCTGGGGTCTTGAAATTGCCCCCCCCCCCTCCCAAAGGAATTTAACCGCCAGTACCATCCAAAACCGTATAAGGCACTCATTGGTGTATATCACCTCTGCTTGCAATCTTAAACTAGCCTTACTTCGAGAGATAGTATCAATTATGGCTATAATCTTTGTTTCAACTTTCGATCTAGATGTTAGGTTTTTAAAAGAATATGTTCTCTGGTCTGAAATTGTTTCAAACCAATGAATATCATTACAGAAGGCCATGGTTACCAACGTCGAGTCGGCACTCTCATTATGTATGTTATCAATTGAATTCATTATATTTTATATACGGCCAACTCGCAAAAGGATTGAACGCCTTTTCTGCGATTTTGTGTCTTAAATTCATTAACCTGTTGTTTTGCTTTACTAGCGAGTCTTAGATCAGGATCATTTGCGATTCATTTTGAGTAGGAATTATATTCTTCTCAATTGCATCTCGACACTCGACCTCGAAGTGTGGCTCCAATTTATTTGACGTATGTTTATAACTGGGCTGAATTCATGGTTATCCCTTGAAAATGACTTTAATATACTGTTCTGTTATCATAATTAAGCCTGCAAGCTAGTTTTTACAACCCCAGTGGATTTTCTTTCACAGCTCTAAGGTTTCGCATACATTCTCTCGGATAAATTAATAAAAAACCCGTCTAGTTTCCGACCTACTTAGGGTCACTTATCTCGTGTTTCGATGCCTCAACGTCCCTGAATATCCCTCTAAATTCTCTTGGCATTTCATTCACTGCATTTCGAATTTTAACATCAAGAATTGATTTAGCAAGGCCTGATGACCAAAAGGTCGCGTGCTTAGCATACTATAGCCTAGCCTAGGCTAACCAGGTATAACTTAGTATTGCATGCTAGAGCCTAGCCTAGCGTCGCATAGAGTAGCCTAGCCTAGTATAGTCAAGCTAGAATAGGCTACTATAGCCTAGCCAATATTTCCTTACATACAATAGCCTAGCATAGCATACTATAGGCTAGCTTGGTATAGTCTATCCTAACATAACCACACCTAACATAATATAGCCAAAAGTATCATATTATAGCCTAGCCTAGTATATCCTAGACTAATTAGCATACCATAACCTAGACTAGAATAACCTTGCATAGTTTAGGCTATTATAGCCTTTGTTAGCTAGCTTATCGTAACCTAATATAGTATTACCTAGCATAGCAGAGCATAGCCCTCCCTAGCCTATTATACTTTAGCCTACCCTAGCATAGCATAATATAGCCCTATCTAGCCTAGTATAGCTTAGCATAGCTTAGCCTAGAATAGAATAATCTAGACTAGCTTTAACTATCCTAGACAAGTATAGCCTATACTATCTTATTAGACCCTAGTCAAGCATAGCTTAGTATTGTCTAGCCTAACATACTATATGCTATCCTAGCATAGCATTTTATAGCCTAAATTAGCATAGTATATCTTACCCTTGTACATCATATCTTAGCATAGCTTAGCATAATATAACCTAGCCTATAATAGCCTAGCAGAGTATAGCCTATTCTAGGATTGCCTAGCAGAGTATAGCATATTATATCCTAGTCTAGTCTAGCAGAGTATCGGCTGAATAGTTATAATGTTATTGCCAAAACAAAATAATTCCCGGGATAACCTTGGCACGACTTTGGCAATTATATGATTCTAAATAGAATGTAAAACAACATAAGGGTTTCAAATCTCGCTAGAATCGTCCGAATAGTTATAATGTTATTACCAAAGCAGAATAATTCCCGGGTGACCTTGGGAGGACTTTGGCAATTACATCATTCGAAAGAGAACGTAAAACAACATAAGGTTTTAAAATTTCGTTAGAATCGTCTGAATAGTTACAATGTTATTACAATAACAATGAAAAAAGCAAAACGGAGACCGACCGACCAATATAGTGAGATGTAGAGTCGCTCGCGATTAGACTCACACGCGACTAAAAACAGCAGTATTTCGATGTAGTAGTTCATAACGCCCTTTCTCATCATGGGGTGCTTTCGATTATTGTACAGAACCTATTTCTCACCGGGAAATATTAATCGACTAAGATGTCTTCTTCTTTCGGCCTGATAGAAGTGTCACACAAAATCATCTTTGTTACCGCTTTGTTGCTCCAATTGCTAATGCTTTCAGTCGATTATATTTAATAGTTTACAAATTATATTAACCATCAACTCCATCCGTTTATTCACAAGGTCGGATCGGTCTGCATCAATGAGATAATAAGTACTATTCCTATACTTATATGTTTTATCAGGCTCAAACCTATCTATATATCATATAAACAATATAATCTACTGTAGCATCTACTCCAGTCAGGGTTCATCTTCAGGAAGACAGACCAAATCAATCATGTGTCATCATAATCTACTTCTACTCCGTGCAAACCTGTCATACCCAATATCATCCATTATCTTTGGAAATGATACAAATGCATTTCATATTCAAATCGTATTTCCGCGCCTAAAAAAATGATGAGACATAAATGGCTCTTATATTTTTATTTAAATTTTGGGAGAAACTAAAATAGTTTTTTCTTTTGTTCAATTTTTTGGAGAAACTCAGTTGTTTTCTTTTTATTCACGTTTTGAGAGAAACCCGAACAGTTTTCTTTTTATTACAATTTTGGGATAATCCCAAATAGTTTTTGTTTTTGTTAAAATTTTGAAAAAATGCAAATGGTTTACTTTTGTTTACACTTTTGGAAACAAAAAATAGTTTTCCTTTTGTTCAAATTTTTGAAGAAACCCAAATAGCTGTTTTATTTTTGTTCAGTTTTTTAAAAACTAAAATAGCTGTTTTTCTTTTATTCAATTTGGGGGAAAACCCCAAATAGTCTTCTTTTATTTGTTCTTTTTTAATCAAATAAGTTTTCTTTAGTATAAAGATTTAGAGAAACACAAATAGTTTTCTCTTCTTCAAATTTGGCAAAACTTTTGTTGTTCAAATTTAGGTAGAAACACTAATAGCTGTTTTATTTTATTTTTACATTTTTCTAAAAAGAAAAACAAATAGCTGGATTATTTTTTTTTAATTTGGGGAGAAACATAAATGGTTTTGTTTTTCAAATTTTGTGGAAACTCAAATATCTTTTCCTTTAGTTCACTTATAGTTCAGGTATAAAAACCCATTAGAAACCTTTCTCATTAGCTTTGCTGGGAAGATCTTTTTTCCCTCTTTGCTCAGCCTATCGAATTTAAAGTTTTTAAATAAACATAAAAATATGGAGCTATTAACAGAAGTTGAATGGAGTTCATGTGGCAGGATCTGCAATTTTCTCGAACATTTCACCGTTTCGCAGTTAGCGCCTTCTTTCACAGAGTAAATGATTTTCTTTTTGTAACTTTTTTAAAAATATAAGGTTGCTATAATGATTTATTTTACATTTAAATTAAAATATGGATACATTTTCTACAGATTAATAAATCGAAAAATAGCATATTTATTTGATACTATCCAGATTAGTGACCTTTTGGGGGAGCAAGTCGTTAGGATTCCTTTGACGAGGTTTGAATTTTCAGGTATTGTCTCATATTAGCATAACAGTGGAGTTGCCGCTTAATTTTTTATAATCGTTTAATTGGTCCGTCTAGGTCCCATCTTTAAATCGTTTGTCACTAAAGCTCTCTGTGTGTCACACGTTCTAAGATGATCCTCCATCCCACTGTATCACACCCGGACTTAGTAAATATTTTGAAACCAAGATGTGTGTGGATGGGATTATAATTTAGCCAAGACTCTTCATCTACGGTTCATTTCATCGATCATCTTCGCCGACTTATCCATGAACATCGGATTGAATTTCTGTATAGTGGTTTCGTCTAACGACCTTTCAACTACAATAACATAAAATAACTACTTGAACATCTCCAGTTTATGAATTTAGAAGATTTAATCATCGGTGAAAAACTCCAAAACGAGCTTATGGATAAGTTTTTTTTTTGTCGGAGGACTATCCGAACGACACAATACATAGGTGGATAAGTGTTTGCATATTACATTCTAACAAGGTGAATGATGGTGAGAAAGTAATGAACATCGCTATATTTGACACAAATCCCCTGATATTTCGCTTTCTCTCATGGTATTCCCATCAGCTCACTGATATGATGGAAACTAAGATTGAAGAGGCAAGGATGAAAGAATTCTCCTTCTCACAAGATCAAGAGAATGTGATGAGTTATTTTGTACACAAATTAAAACATTGGTGGTATAACGCGTATTATTTCATCTTTACTTTATTCATATTAATCAGAGAATATTATAAATGATTAAAAAAAATATATATATATAAAGAGTTCATAATAACTGACAGAGATTCAATGTATAGTAACTTTTTTTTTAAATGTCATTTAAGATCCCTTTGAACTCGAAAGATATGGTTCGATAACTCCCTGGGAGTTCAACTCAAAATGTCTTTCTCAAAATCTGTCTCCCTCTCACTTCTTTCACTCCACCGTGTTCCTCGACTCTGAAACCCATAGATGGTACAGGGATATGACTATCAGCATTCTTCCTATTATAATCGGCTCCAACTAGGCGTTTCATAGTATCGTAGGTTATTATATCCTTTGTCTGAGTGTTAATGGTTAATCCTTTAGCACGAAGTATATACTCCACCCCACTTGTCGTTTGGATACATACCGAATAGGATTTGGGACCCGTAGAGCAGAATGAATCTCTATACGCATTGGCACCGTAAACATCTTTGATCTCATCGGTGAGATCACCTAGGAATTCTCCAAGTCGATGTTGTGGGTCATTTTTCCTAGCAATGGAGATGGCACTGGCTGTATTACAGTACAACAACCGTTCACCCAACGAGTCTAAGAGGCCATAGAGCTTGATTCGAGCATAGGCGTTTGTGAATGCTGCAATTGGATTGGTTATGTGGGAGTCAACTTCTCCATGTTTAGCATTCTCCATTTCGCTATGTATACATTGCCAGCTACATCGAAAGAGTTCACAATGTAATCGTCGTTTTTGATTAGGTCTATTACATCATGGTCCGAACCAGATATGACCGTTTTCATACCGCGAATCCTCTGAACGAACTTTCCCCAGATACAGTAGAGGAAGAAAATATGATCAGGATTAATGGGCTGTTTTTTCATTATTATTATTATCATCGGTAAGGTTTCTTTGAC
Organism: Ceratothoa steindachneri; assembly: GCA_963969495.1. NCBI lineage: Eukaryota > Metazoa > Arthropoda > Malacostraca > Isopoda > Cymothoidae > Ceratothoa > Ceratothoa steindachneri. The sequence goes on along the minus strand of OZ018328.1, from coordinate 130,564,568 downwards.
GCGGTTTGAATTTTCAGGTATTGTCTCATATTAGTATAACAGTTGAGTTGCCATTTAACTTTTTACAATTTTTAATTGATCCGTCTAGTTGCTATCTTTTAAATCATGTGTGTGTATACGTGTTTGAATGTGCTCATGAGTGTGTGCTTGTGTGTAGACTCGGACTACAATCTTCAATCCTACTAATGGGTATCTCAAATATTCATACACCAGGGCAAGTACTTATTTTTAGTATGAGATGGAATTAACCTCTTATAAACAACCCCCATTCTCTTCATCAGTCAATTTGCTTTAATAAAAGTACTTACTGGTTGCTTAAAAACTGTCGGCTTTATATATGGGCAAGAATAGCAAGATGTACATCTTTTAATCAATGGTTGAAAAAGGTAAATTTTTCGGAGGAACATTTTTGTAATATCTGGATAGCATAGACCAATATGTATGTCTATGAGACTAATAGAGGAGGACAGTGAAGCACACAAACCTCGAGTGAAAGCATCAGGGAAAACATTTTCCTTACCTGGTTAATAAAAACTAACTAAAAGAGTTTCCATCGCTGAATTTTATCATAATAGCCTCGTTCCCCTATCGCGTACCATTGATAAATGCTCGTGACAGCTGGTTAGTAACAATTGTTAATTGTCAACCATATAACTAATGAAACTATTTTCTCACAGTTTCAATCACAGCATTTGCTTCCTTTTCAACGGGGAATGCGAGTGATCTTAATTACATTCAGTGTTCTAAACATGAAATCGACTGGAGTTCAACCTTGGATGAGTGTTGCCCACCTATACCACATCAGAAACTTGGACACAAAACGTTTTCAACTAGCTAAACATTGGCTAGATATGCTGATGCTTACCCACCACGGGGGTAAGTACTTTCACGCCCATCATCATTAACAGAATCAATTACAACACTGCTATCATTTCACTTCGTGCCTTCAAAACGCAACGAACTCAATTTCTTCTCTGTTCAGGAAGCCTACCCATAGAGTAATTATGTCCTTTATCGGGGAAGTCTTATTCACATACTTCTGACGCGAAACGTGTGCCATCAGGGGGTCAAGAAGAGCTCCTTTATCGTTGGGCTAGTGTCAAAAACTACAATATGACCAGGATATCTTTCCAGCCGACCCATAGTGTCTTCGAGGTTACCAGTCATCATCATCCTAATATTTATATTAATTTCATAATCTGTTATGGGACTTCTTCAACGATGGTAGGGACGATTGGCGCAACCTACCCACATGACTAGAGCACATTGAGGATCTTTATTGTTGGTAGAGCGTATATGAACTTGAAGTGGTCTAAATCTATCTAGGTCTGGATTTATGAGGCCATTACAATTCGGTAACCAACTATAGATTGATTGCGTTGAAATTATGGACTTTGATTCATAGAACGCTATATTTCTTCGTTTAACAGCAACAAATTATAGAAATTTCTATCACATTCCTGTTGGTTTCTTCTAGCAATAGTGATGCATTTCAGATGAGAATATGCACCTGATAGGTTCTCTTCATCGAAAGAAATGTCAATATGAAATACCTCAGCTCCATATGCAACATCAAGTGGCACAGGAGAAAAAAATACCATATCCCATTGGCTTAAAACGCAGCGAAAAGCGTGTTTGAGACGAGTCTATAATTTGCCAAGTTACTTACCATAGTTTGTATCTCGGAAGTAGTTAAGCATCAAGATAAATGCATATATTAAATTTGCAAGAGTAGTCGATACATAGCTCGTCTTGTGACGATCCATTTTATTTCATTCCTCACAACACTCTCCAAGAAGATGTATTTGGTTCAATAGTGTCTCCAGAGAGATGGCAAATCTTTTGACCAATCAATTATTGATCAGGTAAGTTAAATTTTCTAGACTTCTTAGACATTATTTTGGCACCTGTCTTAATATTTGCAAACAAGAGTGGCTCAGGCACATCTGCCTTGTTAAGCAGCAAGTAGCATAATTAGAAAATATGAGCTCTAGTTTTTCTCCTCCCTACAGAAATGAAACTTGATTGTTATCTATGGAAATCTATACAAAGAATACATCACTCTATATCATTTACTACACCCAAGCAAATTCCAGGTTAATAAAAAATATTTAAATGCAGATCGACAGTGCATATCAATGTTACATGTGCTGCTCTATTGAATACATTGTTGCAACGTTAATGTTTTGCTGTACTGGCTAATATGAAGCTGCATTTGATAAACTACTTTCCTATTAAGAAATTTGTTTGTGCTTTTTGTGTCCACCATGTCTGGCATTTTTGTCTATTAATCATCAATGGAGTAGTAATCTAGGTTTTGTGCTACTGTAGTAGTGATTAAAACAAGACTATGTGAAAATATAGATGTTGTAGCCTTTTTGGTAGCTCTAGACTGCCAAATATTTGCCAAGTAGCCAACTTTTAGGCCAGCTGCCGGGCCTAAATTTGGTCTGCTTAGCCTCTTTTTAAACCTATTTGTGGCTCTCCTCAACTTAGACCCAGTAAGTTAAAAATGAGTTTTGACTCTGATTGCAAAGTGTGTAAAAGAAAGTAACTGAGAATAATATAAAGGTTAAATGTGATAGTTGTTAGGACTGGTTTCATGCAATATGTTCAGAATTGCCTGATTATATTTGTAATAGTTTAATTACTATTCAACCAAAAATTAATATCTTTTGGATTTGTGCTCTATGTAATGACAAAGTAAAACGATGGTTTCAAAGCAACTTAACTTTAAACCTTGGTTGTAGTAAAGAGCCAATATTGCACCAGATTGATTATGATAATAATTATCACAATTATAGTAAATATTGCACTATGAAACAAAATGATTCCCATCCAGCCAATGACAATTTAAAATATGATGGGAAAATAGTTCCTAATACTGGCACAAAAATGAAACTAGCTAAAGTGCCTCAGCCAGTAACTTGTACTAACAGGTTCTCTGTACTAGATGAATTTGAAAGATTTTTAGAACCCTATGAAGAACTTATCTCAGAGTCTAAGCACCAAAAAGACTTGACAAATAATTCATCTGACAAGCCAATACCTCCAATAATTAATTATAACAATAGAAGGAGAAAAATTGTTACTGTATAAAATGACACAATAACCTAATTAAAATAATCCCTAAAGATGATGGTATAGACCCTAAGTTATATGTACCCCAAATCTATCCCAATCCCACATTAAAATCAATTTCAATTATTGTTGATTATCAAGTTAGAGGCTTTGGTTCTAAATTAAATAAAGGTGGCATCTCCTACTGCTACCCAGGTGCAGACTCCGATCAAATTCTAAAAGTTCTCAAAAACTCAAATTCTAGTATTTTGAATGACTAAGAAAATTGCTATAGTACATATTGGAGGGAATGATATTGGTCACAAATCATCTAGTGCTTCAATTAATAATTATAAGGATATATTCTCACTGTTCAAGAAAAGTGATAAGCCCTCTTTTATTATTAGTATTCTCACTAGAATATACCAAAATAATTCCGGGTATTCTTCCGCTTGTGATTTCAACCTTCAATTACAGTATATCTCCAAGGAATTTGGTATAACCTACATAAAATTATGGAATAGATTTCTTTAAAAAAAACCTATTTAACAAAGATAGTGTTCATCTAAATAAATGCGGAATTAAAGTTTTTCAACAAGCTATTAATGAGTCTGTTAGTCAGTCATTAAAATGACTAGTAAGAAGACTAATTCTCCTTACCATGCTACTCAGTATAAAAACCTAAACATTAATTTTAAACCTCTATATACGAGAATGTTAAATTGTGGCTTTATAAATATCAGGTCAATCCGGAATAAGTGTCATATGTTTGTTAACTATTAATGGAACACTCCCTTGATCTCCTCCTGATCTCTGAATCTTGGACGCATGAAGCAGATAAAGACCTTATTAATGCTGCCTTGGTTCCCAATTATACTTTTGTACATTTTCCTCGATTAGAGAATGCAAATGAATACGGTGGTGGTGTGGCACTTAATTAACAAAATGTCTCCATAATCCTAAAAAACTTTTACAATTTTGCCATACTGATTCATACCAAATCTTGGTATATTCTTTTCAGTCCCAAGATCAATCTATTAATGTGGCTGTAATGTACCGTTCAGATAACTATGGAACAAATTCACAATTCCTAGATCAATTTAATGATTGTTTAGGTGATCTTATCAGTCTTCCCAACCTTATTCTGTGTGGAGACTTTTATTACTGGATGGATCATCCCAATGGCAAACCCCACTCAAACCAGTTTATTGAAATCTTAAATTCTAATAATTGTTATAATGTAGTGGAAACTCCAACTCACATTGGGGGCCATATGCTTGATCTAGTACTTCAGCACTCTTCAAGTAAAATTCTAAATATGTCAATTCATGAGATAAACACACTGTTTATTGATCATGCTTTGATTACATTTTGTTTTTCTGTTTCTCCAAATATTAAATCAAAAGTTAAATCAATTAAATTTAGATCTTATGTCAATGTTGATATGAGTCGGTTGCTGAATGATTTCTCTGCCATAACCTTATCTCAAACTTGTGCTCTTAGTATTCATAATTTAGTTTCAGATTTTAATCATAAACATTCTGATTTAGCAGATAAATACTGCCCATTACTGACTAAGGTAATCCGTGTAAAAAAGGAGAGCCCTTGGTTTAACTCTGACATTGCACATTTACGTAGGAAACGTCGTCAAGCCAAACGCAAAGGGCGCAGGTTAAAAACCGCCCAGACACGACAAGAATTCACTAAGGCGAACAGCAGAGTTGTTCTGAAAATTAGTCATTGTAAAAAAAGAATTCTTTAAGAATATAATTCTATCTTGTAATTCCAACCAGTCCAAACTTTGGCTGGTCTTAAATGGACTATTAGGGAGGAATCAACCTCAATTTTCTGATGTTCATTCAGCCCACAGTGTTAATGATTTTTTTATAAAGAAAATTCGAAATATTCGTGATGAATTTGATAATACATTTACCACTGATGAATATTCTGATATATACTATAATTATCTGTCAAATCTCGTTACTGGTACTGCTGAACTAAATGAGTTTATTGCAATTTCTGTATCAGAGACTACTATTATATTAAACCCTATTAATATAGCCTTCTGTGAAGTTGACATATTCAACTTCTCAAAATTACCAAGTGTTATAAAGCATCTTATTCCTTTCTTTACAGAAATAATAAATAAATGCTTTTCTTCTGGTGTGTTTCCACAATCTGAAAAAATAGCTGTTGTAAAACCCCTATTAAAAAAGCCATCATTAAATAATGATGAGTTAAATAACTACTGTCCCATATCACGCTTATCTTTTCTTTCCAAAGTCATTGAAAAAGCAATTGCATCTCAGTTAACCCCTCACTTAACTATTAATAATTATATACCAATGTTGCAATCTGTTTATAGACAGAACTACTCAACAGAAACTGCATTGTGTCTTATTTATAATGACATTTTATACAACTTTCAAAATCATAAATTATCTATGCTTGTTCTTCTGGATTTAAGTGATGCATGTGATACCAGGGATATACATTACTTTTAATGGATCTAGCTAAAGCTAGAATTAAGGACAAAGCACTTAGTATTTTCAAATCATATCAGGAAGGACGTACACAAATGGTCTCTCTAAATAACTCATTGTCATCTCCCCTGGAGTTAAAGTATGGTGTACCACAGGGCTCGGTGCTGGGTCCCATGCTATTTTCCTTTTATATGTCTGGACTTATAAATATTATGAATGCACATGAAGTTAGCTATCACCTTTATGTTGATGATCTGCAAATCTATGTTTCCGTTACTAATCTCTCTTCTTTAGTATCTAAAATAAATGCACTTCTTCTCGATTTAAAATTGTGGATGTAAGGAAGAAAACTAAAACTTAATGAAGGTAAAACTGAACTTATATTTATTTTTGTAAGAATAAAACTCAATATCCTCCCGCTCACAGATGCCGTTAGTGTCTGTGACTTCTGCGAACTCGAGAAGCGCCTGGGCGAGAGCATCGCTCAACTGAGAGAGGAGAACTCCCTCCTTAAAAGGGAAGTTCAACTCTTAAAAACAGAGAGATGCAGATGCTCAGGCGAGAAGGCTCCCGACGTCCAACAGCCGATTTCTTCTGCTGCAGGGCTGCATCAACGAGCCAAAAAGAAGAAAAGAAAGAAGAGAAAGTAGAAATAGAAGAAGAGAAAGTAGAAAGAGAAGAAGAGAAAGTAGAAAGAGAAGAAAAGAAAGTGGAAACAGAGGACGAGAAAGTAAAAGCAGAAGAAGAGAAATGAGAAACAGAAGAAGAGAAAACAAAGGAAGACAAGAAGAAGAAGAAGAAAAATGTAGAGATCCAAGAGGAAAGACTAAGTCGTCTGCAGACAAATGTGCAAGAGTGAACCCTTATTGGCGATTCTCAAGCACGGGGTCTGCAGCCCCTGCTGGCGGCCCGCCTTCGCACTAGTGTGAAGGTAAGCTGCCTGCCAGGATGTGGTAATCACCACATCAGAGTAGAGGCTGAGAAATCATCGATTTCTGGGAGCTCAGTCGTTGCTCTTATGGTCAATGGAAACAACCTCTACCTGAGAGAAGGTAGGGTAGGCCCTACAGATAAAATCCTCCACACGGTCATGGGTGCCGTGGACGACTGTGGGCTGAAAGCCCGCAAGCGTGTTGTAGTCGGGATGCTCCCGAGGAGAGGTCCAACACGGACCGCTCACTCGATGAACGTCTCTTTAAATCGGCGCCTGGCAGATTTGTGTATAGCAGAGGGGGTCTTTTTTTGTGGACCCGTACCGCACCTTTTATTGTAGAAATGATCTCTACCAAAGAGATGGTGTACATCTTTCCTTTAAAGGAAAGGCCTTTCTGTCGAACATCATCCATGATGTTGTAGAGAGGACCTAAAGGAGTATCCGATCCAGAGTGAGGGTGGACGTACGCTAGTACGCCCGTCTCACTCCAGGAACCACCTTCTCAGAGTTCGCAAAAAGGGGTGCCTCCTCGCCAACAAACAAGCCGGTAAAAGGAAGAGCGTAGGAATTCCTACAGTCGGGGACTCCCTGAAAGTTCTTCTGTTTAATACGAGGTCAATCAGAAAAAAGTTTCCTGAGCTCCGTGTTCTTGTAGCGACGGAAGAACACGAAATGGTAGCCATAAGCGAATCGTGGATAAAAACCTCAAACCGAGACTTTGAAAGCGAATTCACGGTTCCTAGCTACCAGCTCTTCCATAAAGATAGGCCAGACAGAGAGGGTGGCGTTGTAGTGTTGTATGTCAATGATACAATCAAATCTACAAACTCCAACATTATATCCGATCACGAGCTCCTAGGCGATGATCTAGAGATAGGACCCTGCTGCTTTACAGACCCACTTCCCAACCCGTTGAAAAGGACAGGGAACTGAACCAGCTGCTGGGTGAGCTTGTTCAAGGCAGAGTGTGCATGGTTATATGCGACTTCAACAGAAAAGTTGACTGGGAAACCAGAGCAGCCTATCGGGAGAGCGCGCTTCTCCTGGAGTTCGCCAACAACGAGTTCCTTACTCAATGGGTCAGAGAACCGACGAGAGCAGACAATATCATAGACTTGGTTTTCACTTGCGAGGATGACATCATTGAGGACCTCTCTGTTGGCAAAGAGCTTGGTGGCAGTGACCACCGACTAATTAGATTTATAGCTTAAGTCCCGAAGGCAAAGACTGCAACTAGTAAATCGAGGAAACTCGATTTGAGAAGAGCAGACTTTGCAGGTCTTCGTGCTGGACTGACTGACACGAGACTAGAAGTGAGCGATGCTGTTGAAGGCTCGTGGAACAGTTTCAAAACCACATTCATGAGTCTTCAAGCGCGTTTCATCCCTCTGAAATGCCCCAGTCGGTCTTCTGTTCAACCAAAGGGGTTTAATCGAGAAATAGGCCAACTGCTTAGGGAGAAGAGAACTGTGTACCGGCAATCAAAGATATCGAGTGACTTTGACGAATACAGGAGGCTTGCAAGGAGAGTGGAGTCCAGCATAAGGGCGGCTAAGCGGTCTGAGAAACTCTGAATGACGAGACTCTGTAAAGAGAATCCCAAGGAGTTTTTTGGATATGTAAACAGCCGTAAACCAATCCGTCGAACGATTGGCCCTTTGAGGAATGAGGAGGGGACATTAAAGTATTCAGATACAGAAAATGCTAACCTCCTCAACGACTAATTCTCTTCAGTGTTTACTGAAGAGTGTGGTCCCATTCCCCAGCCGACGGATTCCTACTCGGAGGAAAAGCTGGAGGATATGGACTTCACCGAAGGAGAAATAAAAAAGAAGATCAGTGACCTAATGACGAGTAAGTCACCTGGCTCGGATGGGTTTATACCTGAAGTGTTAAAAGAAGTGCGCGATCAAGTGTCACGACACCTGAGCGCAATCTTCAACATGTCAATCCGGACCGAATGCGTTCCTAGAGACTGGCGTGAAGCAGAGGTGACTCCTATCTTCAAGAAAGGAGACCGTAGCCAACCGTCGAACTACCGACCTTTCAGTCTGACTTTGATAGTCGGTAAACTCATGGAAAGCATCATGGTGGATAAAATGACGTCGCATTTAGAGTCAAGCTTGCTACTGAGGAGTTCCCAGCACGGCTTCCGAAGGCAACGGTCATGCCTGACGAACCTTGTGGAATTCTTTCACTTCGTGTTCAGTGAGCACGATCGGGACAAGGCGGTGGATGTGGTTTACCTAGACTTTCAGAAAACCTTTGATAAGGTACCACACCACCGCCTTCTCCGGAAAGTGCGAGCGCTGGGCATAGACGGAAAAGTAGCAGGCTGGATAGAGAACTGGCAAAATGGCAGACGGCAACGGGTGGTGGTGAATGGACAGGCTTCTGAGTGGGTGCCCGTTACTAGCGGAGTGCCTCAAGGTTCTATCCTATGACCACTACTATTCATCATCTACGTCAATGACATGGACGGTGACATGGTTGCCAAGATTTTCAAATTTGCCGACGATACCAAGCTTGGTATGAACGTTGCAAAGGATGCAAATACTGCCCGCCTGCAAGATGATTTTTGAAAGATTGGGGAGTGGTCTGAAACGTGGCAAATGCCTTTTAACGTAAACAGATGCAAAGTGATGCATATCGGCCACCGAAATCCTCAATCACCATATATCCTTAAGGGCACTGCTCTTGAACCCACCGACACTGAAAAGGACGGGTGTAAGTATCACGAGTGACCTCAAGTTCTCGAAACAGTCTATTGAGGTGGAGAAAAAAGCCCAAAGGATGTTAGGGTATATAAAGCGACAGTTTGGATATCGGAACAAGGAGATAGTACTGTATCTGTACAACTCCCTCGTCCGACCGCACCTGGAGTATGCCGTACAATTTTGGATTCCTTCATATCGAAAGGACATCGCGGGATTGGAACGCGTGCAAGCCAGGGCAACGAAACTGATTCCCTCTATCAGACATAAAAGTTATGAAGATAGATTAAGGGAATTAGATATGTCCTCGCTGGAGACCCGGAGACTACGTGGTCAGCTTATCGAAGTGTTTAAAATACTTCGAGGCTTCGACAGACTTGACTACGGGGATATTTTCCATCTCAGCGAGGGAAGAACAAGAAATCACGGCTACAAACTTGAACTGAAGCGATGCCACCGTGATCTGCGTAGGAAATTCTTCACTTACAGTATCTGCGGTAAGTGGAACTCACTTCCGAAGGAAGTTGTCAACAGTGAATCTGTTGACTAGTTCAAGTCAAGACTAGATAAAGTCTTGCGAAATTGCCGTTAAGATCCTCGCGAGTGATCTTCGAGGTTGCCAACGGACACCTTCGAAGATTGCGCCAAAAGTACCCTCCTTGTATGGACCGTAAGGTCTTCTAGGGTACTCATTTTCCTTGTAGCTCCTTGTAGCTCTCCCAGTTGGGATCACCTTGATAGATAGTGAGCTTTTTCATCACTCAAACTTAGAAATCTTGGCACTATCTTTGATTGCAGACCTTCATTCAATAGCCATTTTAATCATATAATTAGGGTTTGCAATTATGATCTGACGAGAATTTCAATGCTTACTAAATACCTTGATCAGAAAACCACTGTTCTTTTGTTGCGTACCTTTGTGTTCTCTCATATTAATTATTGTAATTCATTATTTGTTAATTTGCCAAAGAGAGAATTAAAAAGATTACAGTCACTTATCAATAGATCTTCTAGATTGGTGTTTAATCTGCCACCTGGTACCGGTACTTCTTTATATTTGTTTGATTTGCATTGGTTGCCTATATTGGCACGCATCAAGTTCAAAATTTGTTTACTAACATATAAGGCTCTTAAATTTGGAGAATCTTCCTACATTCGTGAACTACTTATCAATTATTCTTCAAACTGTAATATGACCCTTAGGGCTTGTCACGATCCTACTTATCTGACTTCATCATGTAGAGAGGAGCAACTCCTGCTGTTATAAAGCCTTTTCCTATATTGCTCCTAAATACTACAATGAATTGCCATTTTATATAAAGAATGCTTCCTCGGTTGATATCTTTAAAAATTTGCTGAAAACGCATCTTTTTCTCTTGGCATATGATCACCCTACAAAAACCCTATCGCTTGATTATAGGTTATGAAACCATTTTTTTTAGTTATATTGTGGCAACTTGGAGCTAGAATTGTACCTGTTTCTACAATGTATTGTAAATCAGTGCCTCTAAAACAATGTCACCTCAGTGAAGGGTGATAAAGGCGCTATATAAATAACATTATTATTATTATTATGATAAACACTCCAAGTCTTTCGCTAGCCATTTGTTTCTAGGATGAATTGACCCTCCATTAAACAAGATTTTTTTTTTTAACACTAGCTGTAGCATTCACAGATTCCTCAACTTGTTTATCTGATGAAACAACTGACCTAAGTTTGGGCACAGGTTGTTGATGGAGTTCTGTAGAAGCAGTGAAGTGACTAGTCAACTGGTACGATTCAGAATTGGGTCTGGTAGGTCAAGTGCCCTTGCGTGATCATATGTCGATGTAAGAATTATGCTTTATTCTCCTGCAGACACTGGCTTTTGAAGAAATTGATCCAATAATTCAAAAACCTGCTGCCGCTTTGTGGCTAGCTGATTTACATTTAACAAATATTACACTCTTTTTATTTACATACAATTTCACAAGTACTGCAATGACTGCTAAAAAAGAAGTCTTCCTCGATATGCTCATATACTTGTATCTTAGTTTGGACATAATTAATCAAACAACCATACTAATCAGGACCTCTATCCTCGCATCACAATTTAAGGTTTTCAAAGTTTTTTTGCGGTAAATTCCATTTTGCATTTAGAGAATTCCAATAAGTACCCACTTTCTCAGGATAAAGTATGTGTTCCTTCTCTGTGTGACTTTATCTCGGTGAGTGTCTGTCGGGGAATAAGTCACCTCCCCAGACAATATGTCTATATATACATATATGTATCTATTGGTTGGGAGGAAAGAGATAAAAGCCACGAGAATGTGTATATATATGAGATTTAAGCCGAGTGGATTGCTTATTAATTGCCAAAGGATTGTCCAAAATAGTTAAACACACAGAAACAAAAATAATCTTTAATGTACATGACTTAGAAATATGAAACAGCGTATATAGGTATAAATAGAATTAATATTTGCACTGAATAAGTAAGTCTACATAACTTCGTGGGGATTATACTTGAAAATTACTCACTAGGATACTTGCGTCTTAATGGCACCCGACAGAATGAATTGAATAAATTATTGAATAAAGCACTGAATCAATCACTTCTAACATTCGAGGTTATGGGCTCGGGATAGGAATTCTAGTTAACAAATAAACTGGTGAAGTAAGGGGAGGTGATAATTCACTTTAACGATACCTTTGAGAATGACGGTGAAGATCTTCTTCTGTTGACGATGATCGCACTTAGTCTGGCCGTCCGAGGTTACCGAATGAGAGTGTAATTCTAGATGGGTGATATAATGATCATATGCTGGATCACGAGGCGAGCCAAACTGTGGCTCAAATCAGACTTCTTCTTCCTCGAAGTGACTGTCCGATTATTCGGCTCCTGGAGTGGGTAGCCAAAACCGATTACCTAGCTACGTCTAGGGTAATACGCAGAGGGAGGTCCTTTGTAACCTCTGATTCTGAAGAGGGGTGGAGTCTGCAAGAAGTTTGGCACCTACAAGTACCGTGAAAGCAACACACCAATTCCCGAGAAGTTTCTTCCTTATAACGGGCCAACTGTTACTTTTGTAGGACGAGCTCTCTCCACAACGTAGGTCCAAGATCTTCTGCCTGACTACAGGGAGAATTTTCCCTTTTATTTCCCTCGCAAGCAAATATCGAGAGAGAGCACCGAATTCTCATAAAATCCGTATCGCTGCGCGAAAAACCTTTTCATCTCTCGCCAGACAGAGTAAATCCTTCACGCTTTCGAGCTATCCTTGCTCCACGTCGCGGTTTACGACGGCGCAAAAACTTGGACCTTCGTCGGCTAGCAGGTATCCTTCGAGGCCGACATTTAGCCGATTTTAGCCGATGTCGAGTACTCGGCACATCTCTAATTCTGACAAAATATAGAATAATTGGTAATCGGGTAACGTTAATTACTCATTAATCAGCTTTTAAATGGGATACTATAAATCAGTTATACAGAGGGAATATTTATATGTCGGAAAGTGGGTCGATTAACCTTAAAGGGGTCACCTCGAGGAAGGGGAATCATTTAGCGAGTCGGCTCAGGGAAATGGAGACGGACAATGGACGTGACCCTCGGCCAAATATGCTGACTGTGACGAGGATGAAGGGGGGGAGCCCAGAAGACGAGTTCACGATCCTCCTTGAAGATGGACCATGGCACCTCTGCTCCAGAGAAGTGCAACCTCTAAAAATAGAGACTCTGACGCGGCTCGGCAAGAAGTCTCACACGGGAAACTGGAGATCCTTGAGGGGGCTTCCAGATGAGACGAGAGGAATCCCGGCCAATCCTACGGGGACAAACGATTCTAGGCTTGCTCTGAACAGAGTAAGCCTTCACAAAAGAGATGGATCTGCCTGGTGAGATCCAACATCGGTGGTATAAGCGAATACCAGGGACTTGGGGAAACAGACTCACGATCTGAATCGAAGGCGATGGGTTCTCAAACTCAACCTGCCGATTTTCGAAAACGCAAAGTATTTATACGACGGCCATTTTTTTTTTGTTTCTCCTCGTTTGCATACTCAGGCAACTAACTGACCACTTTCGGCGGTCAGGTGGATTAGCGTTTGTCGCCTGACCTAAGTCTTAATGGCCTTTACGATGTGGGCGGGAAACTTTCGGCTAGTAGTTTCCAAACGATCCAGATTAGCGCTTTGTCGGCGAGGTAAAAGCTTTAAACATGACCAACTTTATTAACTGCTCCTGTGAGGCGGCTGCGGATATTCAAATTCTTTCTTCTTCTTTTTTCTCTTTGGATTTAGGGATTAATCCCTGTAGAGTTATACTTATGAGACAGAGAGAGGGAAGGAATTCAAGAAACAAATGAAGGCTGTATTCTTCTTGGCCTCCCTTTCCCTTACAGTGTCCTAGATTTAATTGAATTTGGTAAATTGATATTAATAAAATGAATAGAACTGTGCCAAGGCTTTATTCAACTCATAAAATATATCTGAAAAACTTTTGTAACAAGAATACAAAAGGGTATCATTAATGATATTCCGCATTAGCTTGCGAAATATCACTTGCAAGATATGTCAAAGAATACGAGGAAGCTATCCGTATTTTTACATATATTTTTGTCGTAATATCAGTCTCCAAGCAATTTAACACGGTACCGATTCTCTTAATACATCAAATGCGTTTTGTACTCATTCATCAAGGCAAGAATCTTTCGTTACAAAATCGAGTTGTTTTGAACGTTGATTTCAAACTCCCATTTTCGATTAACTTTAGATTCGGAGATTAATTTGATTATTCCAAGCTATGTCTCACTTTTGACGTCCTAGACTCATTATTCCACTGAAAAATGTATTCTCGCCTCATCTTAATAACTGGCTGAGGTCAACAGGTTCTTCTCTAATATCCTTCAATATTTGGCCTCAGTGGGAAATTTGGTCCCCTTTTTTTGACATAATCCCTAGTTAAACCCTCCCAAGCTAACCTAATCTACATTAAATTAATTAGCATGTAGAATTAAAATATATATATATAATAGGCAAATAGATGTAAATAGCCTAAACCAGGTGTGGGGAACATTTTTGTGCATAAAGGCCATCTTACAATTCATTATCACTCATAAAGGCCACATAGAAAAAAAATATAAAGTTATTTTATCCCTTAAGTAATTTATTAGTAATCTAATAAAAAAGACAGTTTTATAGAAATCGAAAGCATAATAATTTCAAATATTTCTATTTAAGTAAGAACTTTTTATACAAGTAATATGTAAATGAAAAATATTGAAAACGTAGAATTTTCAAACATTTTATTTATGTAAGAAGTTTTCAAAATAATAAATAAATGAATAATATCGAAAGCATGACACTTTCAAATTATTTTAATTAAGAAAGAAGGTTTTTTGTATTCAAGGAACAAGTAATGGAATAAGCTTATAAAAAGATAGCATATAAACATCGAGAATATAACATGTCTAAATATTCAATATACAGTAGGCAAGCATGTACATTTTTTATACAGATTAATGACTTCTTTGAGTTTGCTTCTTTTGAGAAAGCATTTTGATAACAGGCTTTAACATAGTTGTTCTTAGTCTCAAGCAAGCAATTATTCATATAATTGAAAAACATCTGTTATGGCACGAATAAAATACAATAATTGTGCTGAATCAGTGGAATCTGTTGATTCATCCAAAGCTACTGAGTAATATATATTCTTTTTTTATTATATTTTTCAATTCATGTTGTCGATCTGTGTTAGTCCTTCTTGAAAGAGGCACCTCATTATACTTATTAACTTTATCGGGATCTATACATCCTACCACTTCTAAAATACATTCCTTTATGAGTTCTGCATCGCTGAATGGCTTACCTTTTTTCCAAGCAAATATGCAACTTTATAGCTTGCTTCTGTCGTAGCATTCCCTTGATGTAACACAGACTGGAAAAATTGTCTTTGCTTCTGTTTTCCATCTTTCAGTTTCTGCAGTGCTCTCTTTCGACGCTCACCCTCTAATTTCGCATATTTATTGTCTTTATGAAGAGCATAGTGTTGCTGTGCATTGAATTTCTTAATTGTTATAATTGCAGTATTCACTAAAAAATATTGCAGTTCCCATTCTTCATTCAAGATCCTATTGGCCAAAAAGAAATGTATTTATTCTGAAAAGCCATAAAAAGGTTAATAATGAATTAGTAAAGCCAGCCGCACACTCACCCAGACAAAACAGTCTTAGACAAGACATCGATAAACCTGCATCCACAACTAATTATTATTATTATAACAACAACAACAATATAGTTTAGTTATATTTTTTCTGTGATTAGTATTATTATTTATCATTACCTAATTGTTGCAGAAACTACTCAGTCTCACAGAACAAGTCGGTATGAAGTAAGCCCTAACAAAAACCCACGCCTAGCTGCAAATAAGAGGGAGGAAAGTGCAAGAAGAGCAGCCAGACGTCTCAAGCAGGCGGAAGGAAATCTCCTAGGCTCGTCATCCTCATCCGAGGACGAACGGGAGATTCTTCAGCCCACTAAGAGCAGGAGTAGAAGTGTAAAGAAAGTCAGGGAATTTGATGGGGAAGACCTCAATATCAAATTCTACAGGACTCAAGACACTTGGTTTCCAAAAAGCCTCAAGGTGGGAGAAATCATAGAGGGAGTAAAAACAGGACTACTAAAATGATCCTATGATTCCCCAGACCGTGAAGCGCTGGTAGTAGCGGCGCTCATGGAGGCTAAAATTAAAATATACAGAGACTCCTGCCTCGCCGTAAGCGAAGCAGAGTTCAAAAGAATTCGGAACGTAAAAATTGCACACACCGATAACCACTAATCTAAACAAAACCAGCACACACATACACAACAGCACATTAACATGGAAAACACTAACAATATACTAAAGATTCTAACAATTAACGTTGACGGATGGGTAGGGAAACACATCCCTTACGGAAACATTATCCGTAAAGTGGATCCCGACCTCATCCTCATCTCAGAACATGGCGTTGATACAAACGTCAACAACATAAAAATACCCAACTACGCAATCTTTAGCAAAAAACACACACAAGAACAGTACGATGGCGCTGCCATCGCGATCCGAAACAACATTACATACAAAACACTTCCAGACCTAGATGAATCATTCGTGGCAGTAGCAATACCTACCCTAGTTGGAGACCTGACCGTGGCGGCAGCCTATCAACCGCCGTGACGCGATTACCTCCTGATCCCTAATTTCTACAACCTCTTTGGGCAAGGGAAATTGACATTGCTTGGCGGTGACCTTAATGCCAGATACCGTGCATCAGGCTACGGGAGAACCGATCCAAGGGGAAGAAACCTGGAGATGCTACTCGAAAGAGGCAGACTCCAGAGGGCCGGGCCAGATTTCCTGACCTTCATAACACAATGTTCAGCAACAAAGCCGGACATTGTGTTGACATCTAAAAACTTCCCCTTCAACATTGTCAATGAGCCCGGGCCAGTGGTTCCGAGCGACCACATCCCGATTCTCACTACCGTCTTGCTAGCACCAATACTCAAGCCCGTCACACTCAGGAAAAGTTACGCGAAAGCTGACTGGGAGCTATATAGAGATATACTCAGTACATACCAACCAACTGATCTGGGAGACGCTAATCTCGAAGAAATTGATGAGGAGATCAACAAGATCACCGATCTCCTCATTCAAGCCGACGAGAGATGTGTTCCCAGAATCTCCTATAAAATGCTCCCACAACCTGTGTGGACGTACGAGATGAGAGAGATCGCCCGTGAACAGAGCAATCTATGATGAGATCGGCAGGACAGGTACCAATAGGGAAAGGACGGCCAGAATGAGACATCTAAGCCTGGAAATGAAAAACATCATACTAGAAAAACAGACGACGATATAGAATGACATCATCGGGAAGCTGGACAGGGGGAGTGATCCCGTAAAATTCTGGAATAACATCCGGAGAATTAGGGGATTACCTTCCAGACCCAGAACCAAAATCAAGGAAGGAGACGACATCATAGAGGATCCAGAGTCTCTCGAAAGAAGATTTAGATCACATTGGCAGACAATTTTCGCTATAACGCCAGAGGAGAACGACGACTTCGACCAGGATTTCGAAGACCAACTGCTCGACGACCTCGGCACAGTGATACATAGAACCCACCCCCAGCCGCAAGTGTCACAGGAAAGAGTAATGGTTGACCACGGATGCCCGGTAACTGTAGAAGAGACCTTGAACACCATAAGGTCCTTCAAGCAGAGGGCTCCAGCTGGTCTGAAATTACGAAAAATAACCTCTTAAATGCCCCAAGGCAAATTATTCAGGGACTGGCAAACACGATGAATGCCGCCCTGAATACAGGCTACTTCCCGGATGGATACAAGATGGCCAAAATCATCTTTATCTCAAAGGGAAACAAGCCTCTAGACCAGGTGGCAAGCTATCGCCCCATCTCTCTTCTTGAGATGCAGAGTAAAATCTTCGAAAAGATTTTAGCTAATAGACTACAAGCTCAACTGAGCGAGTTAGGAGCGCACAACCCACAACAGCACGGGTTTCGCAAAAAAAGGGGCACAGACACCGCCCTGGCGCTCCTGACTGAGAAAGTAGCATACACCCAAGCGAACAGGTTCTATGTAGACATTGTGTTGAGGGCCGTGCAGAAGGCCTTCGACAAAGTCTGGCTGGAAGGACTTCAATACAAGATCCTGAACCTCCAGCTAGATCCAATCCTGGAAAGGATCCTCTGTGACTTCATCATGGACAGAAGGGCATGTCTCATGATTGAAGGGCACAGAGGCCCCGAATTCGAATTAAAGACGGGCGTCCCCCAGGGTAGCTGCCTGAGTCCTCTGCTTTACTTGGTCTTCACCATCGACCTTCCAACTCCGGTACACAGGGACACGATGTATCTGCAATACGCAGATGACGTCACACAAATTGTCCCGTGCCTGGAGAGGAAAGCAAGGGCGCAGGCGGACCGTACTATAGCGGAAATCAACAACATCAGCCGATACGAGAGACGATGGAAAATCAGGACCAACAGGGACAAGTTCAAAATTGTCCCGTTGAACCACGAGTTGACATGGCCCATCATCATAGATGGGAGGAGGTACGGCTACTCCACCGAAGGCACCGTCCTGGGCCTTAAAATCACTGACCATGGATACTCGAGACACCACACGCAGAGGCGGAACCTGGCGAAGAGAGAAATCTCCAAGCTCTACAGGTTTAGAAATCTTAGCTCGGCTAACATCAGAAAATTATATATGATGTATGTCCGGGCTATGCTGATCTACCCCGCAGTGGTGTCCCAAGCGGCTAAAAAACATCTATGAAAAGACTCCAGCGTATCCAGAACACTGCCTCTTTGCTTATTAATAAAGTAAGAAGGCCTGACCATGTCAGGCAAAGCGTCCTGCATCAGAGGAAACGCTTGGAGCCCATCAATGTCGTCACCCAGAAACTGGGCAAGAAGATCTGGTCAACTCTAACGGACGATGTCATTCCAAACCTCCAGGGAGCAGGCGGCAGGCTAAATATACCTGTGTGGCTACGGTCGAAAGCCTCACGCAGAAGCCGGTTTCCGAGCACAAAACTATATACACGTAACAACATAACCCCAATGTATACATAAAAACGTCAAAACACTACACATTAAATCCATACATCCACACACGAAAAATGTGACTACAAAATACAAATACTACACTGTCGGCTCATAAGCTATCAAAGGGTGAATGCTGAAAACCAACAACAGTATTAAATAAAATTAAAAGACAGAGAAGAAGACACACAAATACAGTAAGAAGAACACTACAAACAAACGAAAACATAAAGACACAAAAATAAAATATGCAAATAAAGTAAAAAGTAACCAAAAATAAAGTGATGCCCTCCCTACTAGGGCAACCCCCGCTATCTTTAATTTTTCACCCACTATATCTTCCACTATAACATCTCTTTTCAAAAATTGCGTACATCATCAAAAAGATTCACTGGAGAAGGCAGCAGAATTTCATTCCAAAAATCGACGCTGAAGAGATCTCACTTTCTGATAAAGGAGGAAAAGGTTGAAGCAAGGAAGTTTCAAAACGCCAAGTTTTGCCTCATCAACCCTACGGGGACAATTCTCCACAGAATTTTTCATTGGAACCAAGACGACTTAATGTCGTGCTAACCCCCCCCCCCTCCCTCTACGGAGTCATGAAGCTGAAATGAACTGATCTGCCACTCATCTAGTCTCACTTCAACTATGTCGGTCACCTTTGATAGACATAATTGGGGACGTAAAGAAAAGCAGGTTTGAGAAATATCCCACTGTGGAACTCTACGGAAGAGACCGCCCGGTTACGAGGCGATGCTGAAAGCTTTGGGGAAGAGTTCGCTCTAGTCTCTAAGGGTAGCTCCTGGCCAAGACCACAGAGGGACACACAACCGCCCCTGTGTAAGTTGGAAACAGCATCGATATCCAAACCCCAGATGGGGCGGCACTCCGGGTGTTGATAGTTGATTCTATCACCGCCCATCATCAAGTCCGCCACTCTTCACCCATCTGAGGGGCCTCACCCGGGTCCACCCCCCATCATTCATCCCCTCCCCCCCATTTGGCAGTTCACGTTCACGTAAGCTTAACGACGAGGTAGAGGGAGTCTCCAAATAACCCTAAACAGAAGACCACGAGGAATAGGTGCATCTTATTGAGCAACAATAAGTAACCCACAAAGAGAGCAGTGCAATAATCAAAAGGTAGCCGAAATCATCAAATTTAAAAAATAGTAGGGACGGTGGCGACTAAACTCATGTGTTCAAGGTGGTCTTCTCGGAGACTACCATGGCACAGAAGGCAAACGATCATGGACTACTAATGTTTAACGCCCAAATTAGCGGGGAGCAGGTGGAAAAGGGAGAGTTCACTCCGGTCCAGTACTGCTTCAAGTGCTATAGGATGGAGTCCCACGCCATCAAGGACTGCAAGGAGCCGCAAGAAACGTGCTCCAAATGCAGCCAGTTGGGCCACAATTGGCGCAATTGCGTCAGCACCACGAAAAATGCGTGAGCTGCGGGCAGGGTCATAGAACAATGGCCATGTCATGCCCCGCAAAAAAGGACATTATGAGGAAGAAGCAGGACGCCAAAAAGAATGAAGAAACGCGCAGGGCAAACACGTCCTACGCCCAGGCAGCAAAGGCAGCCATCTCAGAGGTGGACGCCAGAAAAACGTACCTCAAAATTGAGAACGAGGGATTTACGAAAATTATGACGTGCATACTTCATGCGCACGTCATGAATCTGGCTCACCCGGGCACATTCGCGACTGTGCTGAACCAGATGCTGGCGAAAAACAGGATGGAACAAATGTGGTTCCCGGATAACCCCCCTTCTGGGATGTACTGCATTTGCAGATGACTCCAAAGGTACAGCAGTCAGCGGAGCAAGCTAAAACTTGCAAACAGTCAAACAAAAAGGCAAATAATGAAGCAGTCGAGGCGAAAACTCCTGCTCCCACCCAAATTAAATCAAACTCGGCGAAACAAGTAAACTCGGAAACAAGCAGTTCATCGGAATCTTCAGATTCCTCTGACACTGAATCAACTAAACCCCAGGAAAAGAAGGGACAAAAGGAGCGAGCGAAGAGATTGCGGGCGAATTATATCAACCTGAGAATATACGCCTGCGATCAATTCCCCTTCCCGGAGGAAATGGAGTCCAGAAGTATCTTTCAAGGTATAAAATTAAAGATCTACAAATGGGAATACGAACAGAGGTAGACCCTGGAACATTGGAAGAGGCTCTGCTCGCACAGAATGTGATCCTACATCACAACACATGCGAGCAAATCTCTAACGCTGAGTTCAGGAAAAAGAAGAATAGGAGGAAGAAGAACGTCACCCAGAAACACTAAGTGACAGAAGATGGAGAGAGTAAGTAACAGAATGAGGATTCTGACACTAAACGTGAATGTATGGGAGGAGAAGGCCACGGCATATGGTAACATATTCCGAGTGCTTGACCCCGACATCATTCTCATTACAGAGCACGGTATCGACACAACAGCTGGTTGTATTAAAATACCGTGCTACAGAGTAGTCATAAGGAATCATTCCCAGGAAAGCTTCGATGGTGCTGCAATAGCTGTCAAGAGGAACATCTCCTTTAAACAACTACCAGAACTCGATGAGTCCTTTGTGGCAATCGAAGTACATACCCTGGTAGGAGACCTTGTGATAGCTGCAGCATATCAACTCCCTCGACGAGCATATCTCCCGTTATGCAACTTCTACACACTGTTCGGGCACCGCAGAATAGCTTTCCTAGGGGGAGACCTCAATGCCAGATGCCGTGCGGCGGGCTATGGTAGCACCAACGATAGAGGCCAAAACTTAGGACTGATTATGGGAAGAAAAAACATTCAAAGGATAGGGCCGGATTTTCCGACCTATATCACTTCCAGATCAGCAACCAAGCCTGACATAATCCTAACAAGCGAAAGCTTCCCTTTTAACTACCATAGTGAGCCAGGCCCAACAGTCCCTAGTGATCACATAGTGATTCTCACAACAGTATATCTCGCATCAATCCAGCTCCCAGCCCCTCTTTGGAAAAACTACGCCCTGGCCACTTGGGATCATTACAAGCAACGACTCAGTGACTATGCGCCAGCTGACCTCAGCACGAGGTCGTTAGAGGAGATTGACAGGGAGTTGTGAAGGATTACAACGTCCATACTAAATGCGGACCGCGAGAGCATACCCATAACAGGGTATAAAACACCTCCTCAGCCCAGATGGACAGAGGAGATGAGAGATATCACTCGCGTTCACAGGGAAGTGTACGAAGAAGTAAGACGAGAGGGTTCCAACCGGAAGAGGAGCTTGCTGCTTCGACGCCTGAACTCAGAGCTTAGAGAGGCCATCAACCTCCAACAGGAAAAAATTTGGAACAACTTGATAGCCAAAGTCGACAGCGAACTCAGCCCGGGATAGTTCTGGCACCAAGTCAAGAACTTAAAGGGACTTACACCACGACCTAAGGCTCGGATTAAGGAGAACGGAAACTACATAGAGAACCCGGTGGTTCTCGAGGACATGTTCAGGAACTTCTGGAAAAACGTGAAACGATGAGTTCGACCAGGAATTCGAAGGCCAACTGATTGAAGAACTAAATCAGGAAATGCATCGCACGCACCCACTACATAAAGTCAACGAAGGCAGGGAGATGGCGGGCCACGGACGTCCCATAATACCAGAGGACGTCATGGCCACTGTAAAAGCCTTTCGACAAAAGGCACCTAACATCAAGAAGCTGTACATGGACTTGGTACGCTCAGTCCTGGTGTAGCCGGCCGTGATCACGCAGATGGCAAGCTGTACCTCTCTCAGAACGATGCAGAGAGTACAGAATAAAGCCACGCTGCTGATTACTGGCACGCAAAGGATCGACCGTACTCGGCAATCGATTCTTCACCAAAGAATCGGTCTGAAGCCGATCAATACGGAGATCCAAAGGCTGGGGTGAAAGACTTGGGACAAGATAGACCAAGATATACTCCCGAATATGAACCTAAACATTAATATACGTGCTAACCGTAGACACGCTATAGGTAGAACTGCTCTGTTCCCTAGTAGTAGAACCTGCGCGAGAGAAGTGGTACTACCTATGTTTACGTAGTAATAGTCCACTACTCCAAAGCACTTTGACTGTAAAACTCAAAAATTGACAATTAGCTCAACCAATTAAACAATTGTAAATAATAATTGAAAAAAGAGGCGAAGTGCCCACATTAAAGTTCCCCCCCCCCTAATATAAACATAGTAGAAATTATAAAAATAAAACTAAACTTAAATATAAAAGAGGCGAAGTGCCCAATCCAAATCATCCAAATCATCAAAATTTCTGAATAAAAAGAGGCGAAGTGCCCAATTCCCAATACCCATAAGATAATAAAATAATATCAACTAAAATCAAACGATGAAAAGAGGCGAAGTGCCCAAACTAAATAGATCACCGAAAACTCAAAACTTGAGATTCATTCAGCATTAAAGCAACCTTGAAAGGCTTGAATGCTTCGAAGGAGGAACAACAAGAACCTAATACATAAATAAATATAGATATTATAACGGAGGAAACTGGCTGTCAAAGACAGTCAGCTACTTTTTGACGGAGGAATTTTTATTTTTAAAACACAAATAAGAAGAATGCTAGTGATGCCCTAACACCAGGGCAAACTAGGAAACATATTCACACCTTTATAGACCTACCACACAATTTCACCACTTTAACCTAAATTGTAAATTGTAATTGTATATTCACTGAATTTAAGAAAAATGCTTCAAATCTCTGGGAGCGACATCTGTGTGCATAATGGTTTTAGACAAAATGTTCAATGTCAAAAAAGAAATATATATCAAAAGGCCATAGAAGGCCGCACCTGATGGTCCAGAAGGCCGCAGGTTTCTCATCCCTGGCCTAAACCAACAAAAACATACCCCAAATTCTTAAAAATAGGGTTTCTGCAAATTTAAAACAGATTTAATCAATTAATCAAAATTCACAATATACGGAGAGACCCATATAAGTCAATCAATCCACTTCATCTTTGCTATTTTTAACAAAGCCACTATTCTTGTGCAGTTTCTTTCTTCGTAGTAATTTCACACTAGGGTGATAAAAAAAATCCCGTGATCTTGTTGCCTTTTTTTCAAGTTGGATGAGTTTGGTAGGATAAAATAGTCAATATT
This sequence comes from Ceratothoa steindachneri, assembly GCA_963969495.1. Taxonomy (NCBI): domain Eukaryota; kingdom Metazoa; phylum Arthropoda; class Malacostraca; order Isopoda; family Cymothoidae; genus Ceratothoa; species Ceratothoa steindachneri. The sequence goes on along the minus strand of OZ018328.1, from coordinate 130,540,651 downwards.
CGTTTAACCTAATCGCTAACCTATATAAGCCTATCCAAATATCCAGAATTCCGAATATCCAGATATACCAAATATCTAAATTCAATCTTTCATTACTTTATGTTGAAGGTTACTGATGTTAGGCAGGATCTCAGAATCAAGCTTAGATTCTGTTTGTTTCTTACTTATCTTCAAATACCTGTCAAATGATTTAGATAAAATTGCTGTCTCTCGATTCCAAGATAAAGTTGATCCCAATAAGATATATGAAAGAGCTTTGCTTTCAACCTTTGAATATCATATTATTTCTTTGAATTTCCTCCAGTTATCCAAATAATGCTCCTTTAAATCAGATTCCTCAGTGTATGGTGCAAATGAGTGCTAAGACTGATCAAAACGTTCTTCATTCTTCGAGCAGAGTATTGTAAGGGAAGAGCAGTGACGCTATTTATCCGAGTGCCAGCAAGCACTATAACTTTTCCAAAACACGGAATGACCCCGTGCCCCTCGCCTTAAAAGGCCCACCAAGAGACGAAATTGAGACACCAGCCGGACATTTTAATCTCAACTTGACTTTAGGTTAGGTTATTAAAGTAGCCACCATTATTGAGTAATTACTGTAATAAGAACCCCTTATATCTTAATTCCGTGACTATTTATCATAAGTCGAGGCTCATTTATGGAGAATATTAACCTGTAGAATGGCTTAATTATCCCATAAATGTTGTTCCGTGAGGAAGTTTTAAACTTGGGATCATAAATAAGCTTATTGTTCATCTTTTGCTGTATTCCTATTCGTGAGGGATTTCGTTTCAAAGAACTGAGCTTTAATTTTTGTCTTTCGTTCTTTAAAGTATAAACTTGTGCCCAGTCATTTTTACTCATGACTACACCCTACAATCTAAGAGCTACTCTACCTCGCTTGACTGAGTTAATTTCTTCGCTCATGGTTGATAAAAAAATGTCCTATAGTTTAAATTCCTTGAGTAAAAAAGCCCCCTCTGCTTCAGCACCCCTCCATATTTTTGCCATTTTGTCTTCCCATTAAAAAAAGAACATCAACGAGGTTTCTCCTGCAGAAAGTAGAGATCCGTAACGTGGTTAGGATAGAAGAAGTGAAAATATGTGGACCATATATAACTGCCGATCTTCCTACATGCATTGTGGGTAGGAATGAGGGCACTCATTCAGATATTTGCTACAGCATGCTAGCCCATGGTACACTTGACACTGGGGCCGGAAGGGCGTGTCACTTCTCCAATTGTAGCAGGGCCTTTACATGCCTATGAAATTTCCAACACCTGCGGGGTTGTCTTCACAAAGATCAATGACTGAGAATTCTCTAGTACTCCGGGATACAATGACATTTTTGCTCTTTTGGATTCTTTTATGGCTTTTCATCGCCCCCCTCTCCCTTTCTCTTGCATTGGTCAATGAGGTTACGCTTGGGGGTTCGGCCCTGGCCACACCTCAGTTTAGTCTACTGGAATGTCGTTGTCAACGGCTCCGGTGGACTTTGAAATCTCAGCTTTAAATCATGTCACCACCGGGTGTCATTTAACTGTAAAATAACTTCATTTTACGGGTGACCAAAACCACCAGGGTCTAGCAAGTGTCATTTGAGTCTATCAGGTGCCACTGTATCCCGACTTCCTTCTATAAACTGCATACACAGGATTGTGTCTCGAGTACTACCCGAGCCATGATATGAACCCCTGCGTTTTTATACAGGTCAGAGCCTGTGTCCTGTGCCTTTAAAGCGTCCTCTTGCTTCCTAATTTGCGTTGCCTGTTCATTATTTTGTCTTTTCAGCTCTCACTTAAATAAAGGCTTTTTGATCTCTTCATTCTACTTCTACCATTCTGAATATTTAATTCTGATGCAAAAGACCCAGTTGAAGTAATAAAAAAGGAACATTTCTCAATGATATAATCAATGGATTGATATAAAAGAGGTGCCTTAGTTTTCTCACTCTGTATAAACCGAAAAAGGAACCGACTTCATCGCGGACAGAGACAGATTCGGGAGAGCTTCCTGTACTCCGAATTCCTCGTTCCCAAAGTAATAGCTTGGTAGGGAAAGTTAGGATTTCTCGGTTCTCTATGAATCTACTTTGATCAAACTTTTCCTAGTTGGTCTGCACAATATGGCAACACTAATGTTATTTTTTTCATTATGCTTTGTTATATCCTTCAATTTTTATTTCAGATTAGTCGTTTTTTGGGCGAATCACGCTAAGAGCCTTTGAATGAAAGTAGCCCATCTAGACATATTTCGGAGAAAACGAAGGATAATTATAAACGCTATGCATACCTTGCGTATATATTTAGCAGAAAACCATAATTATAATAAATGATTATGGACATAATGAATAGTTTGCCCGCATGATTGCCATTTCAACAGGTGACTTCAAAAACCCTATCGTGCATGGAATCTGTCAATTTATTAATAGTAGCAGATTGGACTGCCTCTGCTGCAGCTATGACGTCCATCGGCATAAATATCTCGTTTGATGATGGACAACAAATTTTCGATTGGGTTGAGAAACCGAGAAGATTGCGGCCACACCATCAACTTGTTACTTTGTATGCCGTAAGAGACTATGAAATTTGGATGGCCATAGTAGAGTGGGATGAGCGTTGTCATGCATAAAAACTAGAGTTATTAGAAGTGGCAGCGGTATGTCATCAAGCCATGGATCAAAACCCTCCCTCAATAGATTTCAGTAAGCGGCTGCGGTCACTTTAACACCATCATGCGCCCTAACTGGGCCAACAAGTCTGTGTCCAAGTATACCTGCTCAGAAAATGACTCTTCTTTCCTACTATTGACGTCGTAAACGTTGGTGACCCCAATCTTCGAAAATGGCTCAACCATTTGCGTAACCTTCTGGTCCGTCAATGGTCGCCCTGTTCTAGTCATTGAAGAGGACGCAACTCATGTCCAACTTCGTGTACCTCCGGGCTTATGGAAGCCTCAAAGTCTTGTGACGGGGAGTTAAAGGAGGCAGTTTCGGGGGAGTTCGCACGGAAGCCATGGTACCTGAGATACTGTTCCTGGTGGTCTTCAGTACATGGAGATGACCAAAGGTGGTAAAAATGTGTTTTGTTCGGGCTACCCACCGTAACTGACACCCAATATTCTTCTTATCCCTAGCTGTCACAGTCTTGGAGATCTTACTATCGGATAGCTTCTTCCTTAGCGAAAGGTCCTCCAGAAAACGTCTGACCGTGTATACATGGTGAACTAACTTTGCAATAACATGAACAGAGGTGCCTTCAGCACTTTCCTTGATGATGAAAGACTTTTCTCCATCATTGAAGGGCCTCTGCGAAGTGCCATTTATCTTAAAGATTACAGATGCTATTAGCAGGGTTTACCCCCAAAACGACAACGAATCTGAAATAAAAATTGAAGGACGTAACACAACATAATAAAAACATAGCCCAAGTATAGCCATAATGCGCTGACCAGCTCGGACTTTAAAGTTTCATTGAAATTAATTCACAGAGAACCGAGAAATCTTCACTTTCCCTACCAAGTTAATAGCGTGATTCAGGATGTATGTCCCTTCCACATTTTCACTTCCACTCACTTCTCCATTTTTTAATGACCTTTCAGAAACGCTTAGGAGAAGCTCTTGTCACTCATATTTTCGAATAGTAAATAGAAAATGTCTCGTGCGATGGTTTTCTTGACGCCCCTTTCTCTCTCTGTCTCTCGAAGGCGGCGTCTCGGGTGAAAGAACCGAGGCTCACAAAGAAAGAAATCGTGCGGCAAAGAATGGAAGCGTGTTTATCACGGGGTTACAACGACCGATTATGTTTTACTGGATTTAACGCTTTTATTCCCTTAGATACCTTTATCCATTATCATTACCAGCCACTTACCCACAAACTGGAGTCAAAGATCATCATTTAAAAATAACATCCATCCCTTTTTTACGGCTTCAGGAGCCGCCAGCCATTTCTTGCGCCAATTTTGACATTCATAGCAATGGGGTGCTATCTATCATTTCATCCAGTCAGGGTTTATCCATGGGTAGAAGACACCAAGCACGCCCCCCCACAGCCCCCCCTTAATGCAGTTCTATCATACTCGATATCATTAACTCGCTCCGCGGTGAGCCCAGTCCCCCCTCAACCTCCCTTTTTTATGCAGTCTTCCAACTCTTCCTCACCCTGACATATAGTCACTTGACAAGTCCCTCGTCCCCTTTCCCTTTCTATCTAACCTTCGCACATCAACCAACCTCTCATACATTGTCCATTTGCATTAATTTCAGTCTAGATCTTTCCTTCTCCCACACCATTGCATCGTTCCCATGTATCATCGCTAGCACTAACATACACTTATGTGGTTTCCTTGCATATTCCACCCTGCTACTCTGAGATCGCACCTGACACTGCCTAAGCATTCAAAACGTAATCGCAATATGTTCCACCTTTACCCCTATTACTCCACTATACACCCTAGATAATTCAGACACGTAACTTGCACAAGGATAACAGCACGGAAAATAATATCGCTGAACACATCATCCTCACCCTCAAACACCATCAGCTCCTTATTAATTTATTTTCAGCACCATCCTCAGACAAACCCTGAATGCAATATTTCCAAATCCCTCTCACATTCAGCCACTCACGCTATTTCATCAGCATATATCAACATATACAGAATCAGCCTACACTATTTCTCATCAATCTCAATCCTCTTTCTCTCATTCAAATTTGTACTTCTCTCAGTTCTCCATACTTAACTTTAAAAAGTACTCCCCCCCAAAAAAAACATATCAGGCAATTCACTCCGGCGATCTTTCACTCAAACATACGCCTCTCTCCTACTTTCAACATCTTTGATAAGAAGTTATTAATATTTTTAGGGTAGATCACTTTTGGGCACACCCTGTATATATCTAGGTAAAGAATTATTTCCTGCGTGTGATTATTTTGATTAAAATAAAGTGAAAGGAACACAGTTAAAAAATATAGTTCATTTCTTTCATAGCATTTATTCCTGATATTATGAAATATTTTATATATATATATATATATATATATATATAAATTGAATTTCAAAAGCTTTCGCGACCCCATTTGGGATGGCTACCCACAGTTTGAGAATCGGATCTCTAAGGGTGTTCCATATGATTATTTTATTGGAATTTAGGGCCGAAAAAAGCCCCACAGATTCACTCAAGTTGCCTTATTTGTGCAATATTAAATCTTTTGTAATGTTCAGCAAATAGTCCTTGAATCCATTTATTTAACTGCAATTAACATACATTCCAAAAATTAGTAAGTTTCTATTTAAAAAAAAAAATCTAGCTTTCATCGAAGACTTCTTGTTCGATTAAATCAAGTTTTCCGTTCATTAGTTACATTTCACTTTTCAGATTAGCATTAAATGTTAAAAAGCTTCCATCAAAATAATTACACTTAATTTAAAGATATCAACTTAGTAGTTTAGGAAAAGTCCAATAGACATTGACAAAATAAGATGTCTTTCTACCAGCTCTCTTCTCTCGCCTGATTTAAGAAATATTTCTTTATTTAGTCGCTTATAAATGCGAAAAACAATAGTAATGCCTCTGTCAGAAAGGTTTTAAGAAGAGGTTTGTAAATGTGAAATTGTGTGATAGTTCGTATAGTTAAAAGAAGGTTGGAGAGGTGTTGGACCGAGAAGGCCTACAACTCTCCTTGACTTCCTCACGTTTCGCAACGAAGGCACATGGGAGAGTAGTCAGGGAGAAGAGAGAATAAATATAATGGAACGGTAAAAATGGAATGTAAATACAAATATTCGCGCTATTGATGAATGCCATGTTAGTCTTAAGGCATCGATTCCTCGCAGCGGACTGTGTAGAAATCTCCTCCCCCAATAAACGAACCCACGAGGAAAAGCCCCCATTCAGTTGATTTGCAAGTTCTTTCCAATGAATACTTCCTCTTCTCTACTGTACTAATTAAAAAAGTAGACAGGACAATAAAAAAAAGGCTTAAAACTAAATAATAGAGAAAAAAGACAAACATTAAATCAACAATGACGATCGTTGTAATCACTACTCCTTCCTGGAAATTGAAACGCCTTCAGTCTGTCAATTGCGAACTTATATAGACTGCCTCTTATACATTATTGATTAGCTTTTTGCACATTCCGTTTTTTATGTTTTTATGTAACTTACAATACCCAAATGACGACATTATTTTGATCCATTTCTCTGTGCTACTGCGTTTGGATACTCTCTTCTTCATCCGATTAGTGGAGAAAGAATAAGCCAATTAATCGTAATACTCAGATGCAATAAAATGGATTACACACACAAAACAACCTCTAAAATATGACCTAAAGTGCTTACAAAAAAGGTTCACTAAAACCACCAAAAATGTCAAGAAAAGCTTTAAAAGGAGTTGTACTGCATAGAAGCCATAATTAAAGATCAGTGTTGCATTTTTTCATTCTCATTTTTTACCTCTTTTGACAAAGGCATATTTTCGCAGATAATTTTAATAGACAAATTACCAAATACGGGACACAATGAGACATATGTAATCAATTTGAAAACGAAAATTATATCTATTAAATACATCACAAGGAGCTGCACTGTATAGGCATTGATTAGCCTTCTGTAGACCCCTTTCCTTTCTTATGTTCCTATATGCAGTTTGGATGGCTTCGTTGTATGGTTTTTGTATGCTCGATTTTAAGAGACGAATAGTGTTCGTGCAATTTCATCAGATAGATAGAGGGAAAAAAATAAAAAAGAAAGGAATTTTAGTCATAGCCTTAATTTAAAATCAGAACGATGACATAGGCGGATCGAAGTGAAATTGCAGTGTATTAAACTGGAAAATTCACTTGGTTAAAGAGGCTACAGAAACTCATTGTTTATTATGTGACATCACTTAAAGTTGCAATCGGGTATGGAAGGGAAATTTGTGTAACATTTCACCTAATTCTTCATAGTGAGAGTAAAAAATACCTGTGTATTTTTGTAACAAAAGAAATTGTATGTTCGTGAAATAAAAGGAAACAAAGACTCCATGTACAATCTTGCCTAGTACTTGGAAGAGCGGCCTGCCCTCCCTTACTTAGTGCCCCTGGCAGTCTCGAACTAGATTGACACTACCTGGGCTTTATTCTCTCTAGACATTACCACGTGACACTTTTGTTCGCCAATTTCTTTACAAGTTTTTCACATTTATTTTATTAGTCGGCGGATAATTTCGCAGGGTCGTCACCGACCGGTCTTCGTCCATTCACCCCTGGTCGGGGCAGGCTTCACTTCCCCTCTTTACCTCCGGTTGTGGTGGTTGGTTTAAACACGTATGCATTCTTCTCCCCCTAATCTCTTCCTCCTCCCCCCCTCTCTTTTTTTATTATCTTTTGACGCATCCGCAAAAGAACCTGTCAAGGGAGCTCTGGAGGTTTGTGGAACCCTCCCAACCCTAATCTATGTATGCGGGAGGATCTGTGGCTATATATCTTCCGAATATTTTCCCTTTATCCAACTTTCTTTACAAATCTCTCCTTATAAACACTGCGTCATGCGGCCTCGTTGCTATTGCACTCTAAATTCTTGGAAATAAAATGAAATTACTTCGTGGCTTCTCAGGAATAAAAATAAATGACTAAGGAAATAAAAAAAAATGACTCATGTCATGGAATAAAAAAATGACTCATAAAATGACCAATGAAATAATAAAAATGACTCTTGAAATGACTCATGAAATAAACAATAATTCATGAAATAAAAAATAACTCATGCTATGTTTGTATCTTTTAATGGCGTTAAATAAGTTAGCTAAATTAGTTCAATTCTGAAAAGCTCAATCTCTTCAATTAAAATAAATATTGGTATATTATTATTATTATTACTACGAGTTATGTTTTAATAACTTTAAAATGAAATTATGCAGGGGGAAATTATAATACCGAAAAGTTATTACGAGACAAACGCTCGATTAAAAGTGAAGAAAATCAGTTTAGTGATCAATTTAAGAAAGATTATGTAATTATATGAATCGAAACAGAAACTTGGATAATAAATAACATCAAGTATGTAGTTAGATATGAAGAGAAAGAGAATATTCGGTTTCTTTTACTGCTAAGACCCAGTTTTAGGAATAAAGACTTACGACTCCTTAATGACCGCTTTCGGTCCTGATTAATAACTAAAAAAAAATAAAACGGCCACTTATTACAGTTTCGGAATTTAAATCATGAGGATTTTTACAGAGGGTCCCTATGTAAAAAAAAAAAAAACAAGCAGTCATGTACGCGAAGTTTAGCTATATGGATTGGGGTTTCGGTTCGGTTCATTCTGTCGAACTCATCGTAAACTGTAGCGAACTGTGGCTCAGATGTCACATTCTTGAATGCGAAAGTCATCAAATAAAGCGTAAATGTGTGAAAGTGGGTTGCGAATTCGAATTTATACTTACATTACCCTTATTCCTCTTTTACTCTTCTCATTCTATCTTTCAGGTGTCTAAAGTTTCTTCTCTCCCTCATTTCATCCCAGTTTGGGGGAAAGCAAATCTCCTCTTCATTCTTTCGTTCCTTTCCTTAATCAAAAATTATATTCGCAGTCTCTACTGATTCTTTTTAAAAGAAAGTTTAGCGTCATTTTTCAATGGCTTTGGGGTCTATGAAGGCGGAGAAAAGATGGTCGGAGATTTAGAAGGGGAACGAAAGACGACCCGAGTGATGGGATGTTTAGAGACGAAGCTCTGTTTCCGAAAACGGAGGTTTAATTCAAATTCTAGGATAGCCCTGTCGTCACTATATAGTTCTTTTCCCAAAACCCCCCAAAAAAGGTACGAAAATATTGTTTCTATGCATCATTTAAAAAGTGCATTAGTTCTATGTTTACAGCAATAAATATTGAAAGAATTTGTATTATTTGGCATCCGTAAAGCAAGAGTTTCGCTTTCTCGACTAAAATTGGTTAAAAATCTTGGAGATATATAAAAAAAAAGACTGATAAAGAAAATAAAATAATATCTTTACGTTTAGGCTTATTTTTTAAAGGGTCTAGCTAGATATACTATGCAAACAGAAAGTGAATCAGACCAATTTCAGAGATGTTTTAATTTGTGGAGAGTTTATATCAGTTCTGATGCGTTCATCTTCACTTTCCAAAAAATATGCTAATTACTACAATTTCCATGGTTGCCCAGTCGTAGGTGTGGTGCTCCTGAAGAGGGTTAAGGAGCTCCAGGGAACTTTTCTATCTGATTAAGCAATTCTTACTATTACCATCACCTAACCGCATTGACATGAACGTTATTGTTAATGAATTTATCTAAAACTTAATTACATATTTACCGTAAATTTAAATCAGACTTAATCCTAGAACGTATTTTACGTATAGCGTTATGTATGAAATAAATCAAAGAAACTTTCTCTGGCAAAGATGGGCGTCATTGCTCGGATTAGGCTCCATCCCCCCCGCCTAACGCCGCGCTCTTTGTTCAATCGTTGGAGCACTTCCTATGCATATTTTCACATTTCCTAACTTCACCCCTGAAATAGATTCCCTACTACACGCGGCGAATAGCAAGGTTCGAAAAGTCACCATTTTAGGATGAAAGGAAGCTTTCAAGAACAAATCACTAAAGAAGGTTGTGGAGATAAGGTGAAAATGTGTTGAAGATAAACGGCGCCAGATTCCGTTTCTCACCTTGGGGCCAGGAGAGAACTATTCTGCAGGAGTTGGGGCTATGAGAGCACCCAATCGTCCAGATTTCAGTTACGACATGATTTACATGCCACACCGTACACCGGGGGATAGTAATAGATGGGGGAAAGGGTGCGAAGAAAGCAGACATGTTAAATACTTCTCCCCCAGTACACATACATAAACACAACTGGAGGCATGAATGATGGGGTGAACAACAACTCACCTCCGGTCCCGACTAGAGATGAATGGACGAAAGCTGGTCGGTGATTAGCCTGCAAAATTAGCCGCCAGCCTAGTTAAATAGGTGAACTATGGCTTGTAAACAAAAGGGTGGAAAAGAGTGAAATGGCGATGTATAGCAGGAAACAGCCCTGATAGTTTCAATCTAGGTTAAGACCACCGAGACCTTTGGTACAAGGAGGGGGTAAATATGAATAACTCTACAATAGCTGGGGGCTTGATTTTAGGGTCGCTTCTCTTTACAAGCTGAGTTAGGTTAGGAGAAGAAGAAACAAGTTAGTCCCTTTTCATTTTTTTCATGGGACAATTGTTGATCATTATCACTTCAATTCAATTTTTCTTTGAGGGGGGGGGGAGTCAATTAAAGACAATCCATACCAGTCTCACTGGCCACTAGTAAATATTATCTCTCCGCAAAATTACGAGGTAAAGACAACTCCTCCCCAAAACCCCCAAGAGAATCATTCCAAAAATAGACCAAGTAAAGACAATCCTATCAAAGCATGGACAAGAAAATCTACAAACATTGACCAATTATAGACAAAATGGTCAAGTAAAAACGATCTATCCCGAAACTGACCAAGTAAAGCCACGCCTTCTCCCAAATCCCCAAGTAAAAGAAAATCAATCTTAAAAATTACTAAGTAAAGACAATCCATTACTCACATGACCAAGCAAGACAAGCCAACCACCAAATGACCAAATAAATACAATCCATCAATAAAAATGACCAAAAAGGACAGGTAAGTATAATCCATCCCCAAAATAACTAAGTAAAAATAAAACGCTTAACGCTACATAAAAGTTAAACGAATAGATTTTAGTCCATATTTATTTAAAAATAACAATTAATAGATCATATTTATTAAATTAAAATTTATTGATTTAAATTCAACAAAGGCTGGGAATATACTTTAATTGCAAAATATTGGTTAACAATTATTTGTCAACAACGATTAAAAATGTGTCATTTATGACTTCAATCCACATAATTTCCTGTAAATCTGAGCTTAGATAGATTTTCTTTCTTACATCCGATCATCCGTTTAATTCATAGTTCGGTAAGGTTACCTAAATTAACCGAACCAAATCCGTCTCATGGCCCAGTAGTGAAGAAAATACTCCCATAACTACATTATTAAGACAATCCCACCCTTTCAGTTGCAAGGGATTGTTTTTACTTGATTCGTTTGTTGTTTGTCTAATATGCATATTCATTAATTCAATTTTCTTTATCTCCGATAAAAAGACATCTCTCTGTTTAGCTTATCTCGACCAACTTATTTCTACAAGCTAATTCCGCGATTACTGATTTTTACAACCTTCCAAACCAATAATAAAACGCTATTTCAAACAACAACAGCAAGTACTGCAAAGAAACTTCGTTTAGCGTACTAGTAAGTGGAAGAAAGATCTTTGCGTGGAATAATTTACATGGAGAAAATTGTTTTCACAAATAAACCTCAATCATTTAATGGACCAAAAGACTTAAGAACTCATAACATTCTTATAGCCCTGACGGAAGCGTCATAGCTAGTAAACAGTCAACATATGGATAAAGACAGATGAGTTGCCGGCGAAAAAATTCAAGCTCATCTCGTGCCGTCAACATTTTTAGATATATTTGACTAAATGCTTAAGATGTAGACATGCTCTTATCCTTTTCGCATCCGGACGTATGTGTTGTTTTGGGCGTATATATATGTTTTGCGGGGCTATTAGTGTATGGCTAGGAGAAATGAATAATAACTCAGGGTGAGTGTTTTGAAATGAAATCAGAAACACGGAAATAGTTGTAGCAGGGAAGAAGAGTGATTTGTAAACTATCAATCTACCCTCATTACGTGCGCAACGATAAAACAATGCGACCTCCTTTACCGTCACAGACAGCGCCGCTTTCATACCAAACAGTGCCACGGACCCCCCACACCCCACCCAACCCATCCACTCGCCACCACACAATTTCTCTCCAAACCAATTTGTGTGTATGAGTCACTCGTAGTGAAATAAAATAGAAACGCTGTACTTACGGGGTAATAATAATAATACAATTAGAAAATAAACCACGATGAAATGAACCCCAAAACAGACCCGCTCTAATGGTACCGCCCCCCATCCCTCTTCCTTGACCTAAACATTTCTTCGGACTTCCTCCCTTCTCTCATAAGCGAGGTCAATAGAAATCAAAGCAAACAGACAGAAACCGACTGCAGTTATTACGAACGCTTTCGTTTTCACTGAGTAAATATAAATCAAAGAATTCTTCCTTGATTTTGGAAGAATCGATTAAGAGGTATCAAGATCGAAACATACGCTTGATATCCGTGACTTTTCTTGAATTTAATCTTTCGGTACGTGTGTTTAAACTATCCCCCCCCATCCCCCCAAACAAGAAATGGTTGCTAACAGAACTTTGCTTTTCAAGGATCCTTATTACCTCTGCCAACAGATTTTGGCGTAGGGTATGTGATCACCCGTGCATGTTTGTATGTCTGTCTCTTGTTTACAAGATATCTCAGAATGTCATTGACGGCTTTTGAGGTGGCTCCAGATAAGAATACGGATTATAAATCACTTAATCCCTTTCTTTAACATTGGAATTTTTTTAGATTTTTGCCAATATCATAAAAAAATAGTGTTAGTCAAATTGAAAATACCCAGGGATGGTCAACTATGACAATTTACCAACATACATAATTTGATTTTGATCAGGATCGTGATCTGGATCTGTGAAATTAAATTATATATTTGGAGGGACAATATATATCGAGTCACGTACAGTAATGGAGAATGTGAGAATTATAGGAATTCGATCAATGTGTAACTGAGATAATGTAAATTCAGCGTGATTCCAACAATATTTTGGTTATTTGTTAAAGGTATAAAGTTATATCTGGACGAATACGAGATCCAGATCTGCCATATTTGGACGAATACAAGAACGGCATCTGACACACGGACGAATACAAGAACCGGATCTGCCACATATGGACGAATACAGGAACATGATCTGCCATATATGGACGAATACAGGAACCGGATCTGCCACATATGGACGAATACAGGAACCGGATCTGACATACCTGGGCGAATACTAGATCCGGATCTGCTACATTTGGACGAATGCGAGATCCGGATCTGCCATACACGGATGAATACGAAATCCGAATCGGCCATGATATTAACGAATGAGAGATCCGGATCTGCCCTACACGGAGGAATACGAGATCTGAATCTGCCATATCTGGACGAATGCGAAATTCGGATTTGTTATTTTGCAAAACCGGGTTTTGTTGATAATTCACAAACTAATGAAGATAGACACATGAGTCCCAATGCGCCAGGGAGGTACTAGGGAAAAGGATTATATGGTATTATGTACTTAAGTTGGCCGATGGGTGATCATAGGTAAGAATCATCATTCATTCGTTGATAATTTACAATCTGGAATAGGCTATGTATATAGTAGAACACTGTAATATTAAAGATACTTAGGTTTAAATGTAAATAGTTTAGAAAGATGAATTTAATGGTTGTTCTTTCAAAATTTAATGTTATTTTTAAAGATTCTTGTTTTTCATGTGAAAGTCTCTTTTATGCAAATAATCATTTAACTGCAGTAAAGTTGTTTTAAGGTCACTGATGTTGTGTCTTTGTTGAACACTTATAAGCGTCTGTCTTGACTTAGTCTGGTAACTATTTTATGATGGTTCGAGTTTTAATGACAATGGAGTTGGTGGGGGTTTGCGATGTCTGAGTGTTTTCTACCTGAACTATGAAGGAAGACGTTAACTTCCTTTGGTAGAAATAAGAATAATATCATCATGGTTTCAGTTTTGCGTCGTTGGAGGTGCTGGATGCGATTACACCCTATATGAAACTAGCATAGCCACCCGGCGTTGCCCAGAATAAAAGGTTCTTTAGCAAATAAATATAGATGCATATTATTTGAAATTCTTATATTATGGTACAATAATAAATATCTTTACTTGCTGATTATTATTATTATTATTAGTGAGGTGAATGCAGATTCGGTAGAGTTGCGCGCTCACCCTATTATATAATATATTATATAATATATTATAATATATTATTATAATATATTATTTAGACGAAGCACCTTCCTGATAATCGTAAATTGAGCAATGTTGTGCCTATTCCTAAGGGCATGTTATCTGCCGATTGTAGTCAATACAGGCCTATTTCAATACTTCTTGTGCTCTCTAAGGTTGCTGAGAAGCTGATATCTAGGCCCTTGTATAGATACCTGGAGTCGAATGGCTTACTGGCTAGAAATCAGTATGCATATAAGAGGCAGTTGGGTACTTGTGATGCCCTTTTAGATTTGACTTGTAGTATGCAAGATAATCTTGACAAGGGTTTTGAATCTAGATTAGTTCAGATTGATTTTAGTGCTGCCTTTGATAGTGTTAACCATAAAGCACTTGGAATAGGTGGTTACATCCTAGGACTACTTAACGACTTTTTAATTGATCGGCAGCAACGTGTTATCGTAGATGGAGTTTATAGTGAACCTAGACGTCTTGTGTCTGGAGTTCCACAAGGCAGTGTTCTTGGGCCTTTGTTGGAGTAGTCAAGTCTCCAGCACTGAGAAACCAAGTTGCCATGAGTCTAAATCGTGATTTAGAAAAAAAATAGGAATTGGTGTGATCGTTGGGGTATGAAGCTTAATTCAAGTAAAACTAAGACCCTCTTGGTTAGTAGATCTCGTACCAATGAGTCGCCTCATCCTCCACTCTGTGTTGGAGATACACTTCTTGCTGAGTCAGAATCCCTAACGATCCTTGACATTACCTATGATTCTCACCTGACTTTTGAGAAGCATCTTTTAAGTGTATTTGCTAATGCTGCCCGAAAACTTGGTATTGCACGTAAGCCCTCATATATCTATAAGAATTAAGATATTAATGCCACTTGTTTCAGGTCCTTTGTTCTCCTTCTTCTTGAGTAATGTTCTCCAGTTTGGATATCCTCATCTGACAGAGATCTACCTCTCTTAGATAGGGTTGCTAGTGGAGGCAGTTCCTTTTTCCTGATGGGGCTAACTAGGACTTGGATCATCGATGGATGATTTCATGTTTGTCGATATTCCCTAAATACTACTTTAGTAGGGATTGCCACTATCATTTTTAATTCCTAAGGCCCTGCCTCTTGCTAGAGCAACAAGGCTTGCGGATGAAAAACATCCACATGCAATATGCATTTTTCGCTGCCACACTTCTCAGTTTCAGCGTTGCTTTTTGCCAAGTACGGTAAAGCAGTGGAATGATCTTCCTGCAGAAGTTATGCAGGAAGATCTTGATATCTTCAAACGAGGTTGCAATGCTAGATTAAGGATGGGTGTTACTGCCTTATAATTTAAATATTGATTTGATTTTAATAATTTTAAACTTATTCATTTATTTATTTACACATTTCAATTTCTTTCTTCTAGCATTCGTTCTTTCTTACTTGAACATATGGACACTGTGTTCTGTGGGAGCTTGTTTTCAAGTTCATGGCCGCTAGGCTTTTTCCCCCAAGAATCTTTTGGTCATTATCTCAAATAATAATAATAATAATATTATCAGGTCTTTGTTTGTATTTTGACAACCAGGTGGCACCACTTTTGCTAATCTGAGTAGCCTATGTTACCCATCGGGTCAAGGTACCTTCATAGTAGCTCTAAGTTGCCTTCTATAGCGGTCATATATATATATATATATATATATATATATATATATATATATATATATATATATATATATATATATATATATATATATATATATATATATATAGAAATATAGAAATATATATATATATATATATACTGACTTTAGAAAATATATATTAGATAGGTCGTGACGCTGGGTGAGTTGGAGTAGATAGATATAAATGAACTCTATAAATAATCCTGTATCGGCTCGTAGGATTCGCTGGTCTTTCGCTCGTATAGAAAAACCGATTGAGTGTAAGTTGCGAGGTGTATGTGAAGTATATGCGTGACCATGAAAATTGTGGAGGAAGATGCAAATGAGATACCAAATAATATATTGAACCCGTTTGCACCGAGACAGATGTTTAAGAGCTTTTAATGTTATCTGTTTTACTTAAAACTAATAAGCGATAACCAATGAGGGAAAAACTGCAGAAAGTTTGTAAGGAGAGACATGTAATGATAGTGGTGAAGGTGAGAAAAGTCAAACTATGTGGAAGATATATAGCCAGAGTGGGAGGAGAGAGAGAGAAAGCAATAATCTTGATATCATTTTCAGTGTAGTTGCCCATGCAACAACTGAAATTGCTGCCTTGTGGGGATAGGAAAGAGAAGGGAGGTTGCGTGAGTAGTCTAAGTGATGCACGGTTCCAACGAACCCGTAGGAATACCAGTCCATCAAAAAACATTAAAAGGTGGGTACATATAGCATTAAAAGGTGGGAACATACAGCATGATAAGAAGCATAGCACTGATAAATCCCCCACACCCAACCCCCGCGCCTCAGTGTGTAGAGAAATGCGGAAAAGATACCTAACTGTGCTGAGGAAAGGAAGGAACATAACCGGGAATTAGATATTTAAGGGGCAATTAAAAATATTGGGTCAATTTTTTTCTCTGAATTGCTAAATGCTGGACTATTAACTACCTTTGCAGGTGCAGATATTACGTTCCCTGGCTCGCATATTCTATATGTGAAGTAGTTTCCTACCAAAGTAGTTTTGAATTGCGGAAACTCAAGCTTACTCACCGTAGTTCCTCTTTAGTCTAATTGTAAACGGCTTCTGGTGAACTATATTCTCCAATCCTCGAAGAATATTGAATACCTCTTGCAGTTGTAACCACAGTCTCATACTCGCTAGCGAATAGTAATAAGAAGTATGCAAGGCCAAGGTTCTGAATGTTTGAGCACATCTTTGACTGCAGGACTTTAATGGTCATATATATATATATATATATATATATATATATATATTGAAAGTAGGCCATTTTTTATGCAGGATTCATTAAAGTCGACAGCAACGGCTGCATTGTTTAATTTTGGCTGCAGCTTTCTTATAGCTTTGACTATAGTCTCAACAGATGGCTCTAGGCGACGAAATTAATTATATATGTATAAGACAAATGGTTTGAACGCCATGATAATATAAACTCTAACGAAAACAACAGAGGAAACATAAACAAAAAAAATTTGAAAGTGATAGGCCTGATCATCAGGCTCTAGCATCTCTTTGCAAATCTTCCACATTACATTCTCTTTTCACCACTTGCCTTTTTTCCCTCTCTATCCACACGCTTACAAATGGGAATATGACGGAGACATTCTGGAGAACATGGTTGAAGAAGCCCACCTCCTTGGGATGGTCCGATTGCACCAAGAAGCCTTCGCCACGATCACAACCGCTGAATTTAACAAGAAAAGATTCGGAAAAACTAGATCCCCACCACTTAACCCCTGCACCCCAAAGAAGCCGACTAAAGGAACAACTAAACGATAGACAACATGGACAGACTAACAAAAGACTTAACGATTCTACAGATGAACGCAGACGAATGGAACACAAAACAAACGAATTACGGTAACATAATTAGACAGTGCGACCCTGACATTGTTTTAATCTCCAAACACGGAGTTGACACAGTGGAAAACAGGATGAAGATCTTCACATACAACGTCATTACGAAGAATCACAGCTTGGAACGTTACTATGGCGCTGTCATCGCAGTCAAAAATTTGATACAATTCAAAGAACTCCCTTCGATGGACAAATCCTATATGGTCATCAAGGTTCAAACCACCTTGGGACCCCCCAGTGGTGTCTACAGGGTACCAGTCCCCAAGAAGAGATTACCTCCCGTTGCACAATTTCCTTTAACTTTGTGCACAAGGAAGATCAGTCTTGTTTGAGGGAGACCCCAACCGGTCGTCATAATAAGAAGGGAAAGAATCTGAATACCATTTTGGACAGGAACATCGTGGTCCTCGCTGGGCCCGACTTTCCCACGTACATCACCGATCAGTATGCAACCAAACCCGATATCATCCTAACCAGCCGAGATTTCCCCTATAACTATTACATACAACCTGGACCCTTAATACTAAGCGACCACATCACTACATTAGTTAAAATATCCTCCAGCCCTATTCAGATCCCCGTTAAGGAGAGAAAATGCTTCTCCCGAACAAACTGGGAGGAGTATAGAACTCTTCTTAATGAATACACTCCCCAACCACTTGAAGAAATCAACCAGAAGCTGGCAACATTAACGGAGAAAATGGTGGAAGCGGACCGAGCAACAGTACCCAAGACAACATTCAAAACGCTCCCAGCACCAACATGGACGCAAGAAAGACACGACCTAAAAGACGAATACAAAAGACTATACGAAGAGATTAGACTGACGAGTACAGACAGAGTCAAAAGCAGACGACTAATAACGCTAAGGACAGATATGAAAACACATATAACAGAACAACGGACAGAACTATGGAATGAACTTATCAGCAAGCTCGACGAAGAAATGGATCCCATAACATTTTGGAATACCGTAGCAAGGTTAAAAGGAAAACCACCAGACCGAGACGTTCACCTAAAAAAGGACGAGGGGACAAAGTTGGACGATACAACCGAAACTGAAGAAGCGCTCAGAGACTTGTGGAGTAACATATTTGCCATCACCCCAGAAGAAAACGAAGGCTTTGACCATGACTCTGAAGAGTACATCCACGACCAACTAAGACAAGAAATAGAAAAGACTTACCCCTTCAATAATACATCTCCCGACAGATAAATGACGGGAAACGCAAGAAAAATAACCAGAGAAGAAATCACTAGGACGCCAAGCACTTTTAGACAGGGACCACCAGGTAGAACGGAGTTAACCAAAATTAACTTCACGAACGCCCCTCGCAACATCATGGAAGAGCTCGTTAACGTATGAATGCGTGCCTAAACGTTGGCTACTTTCTGGACGAATGGAAAATCGCCAAAATGATCTGAGTTCCCAAACCCGGTAAGCCGTGCGAACACCAGACAACTTCATGCCTATTTCCCTAATCGAAGTGGCAGGCAAGCTCTTCGAAAATGTGCTTGGTAACAGAATCCACGAATTCATAGAGGATAACAACCTCCACAATCAACATAAACATGGATTCAGAAGAGGAAGACGGACTGAAACTGCGCTGGCTACTATCACCGAAAAGCTGGCAAAGATTGCTCAGAGACGTCAATAAAGCATTCGACAAGGTAGAGAGGCCTGGACTACAGTACAAGATACTAAGACTAGGATTGAACCCAAGACTAGAAAAAATACTTTCTGACTACATAGCAGACAGGAAAGCATACATACAAATTAAAGACTACCAAGGACCAAACTTAGAGCTACTATCACCGAAAAGCTGGCAAAGATTGCTCAGAGACGTCAATAAAGCATTCGACAAGGTAGAGAGGCCTGGACTACAGTACAAGATACTAAGACTAGGATTGAACCCAAGACTAGAAAAAATACTTTCTGACTACTTAGCAGACAGGAAAGCATACATACAAATTAAAGACTACCAAGGACCAGACTTAGAGCTATCTGCAGGCCTACCGCAAGGAGGGTGCTTAGACCCCTTCCTTGCGAGTCTTCCCATCAGGGAAGACTCGCTATACGTCCAATTCGCAGACGACATATCTCAGATTATTACTGCCCCCTTCAGAAACCCCGACTACCTAGCAGAATTAACAGCAAATGAGATCGACCATGTCAACATATATGAAAGAAAGTGGAAAATCGCCACCAACACCTAGAAATTCAGGGTGATACTGCTCTTTTGTAGGAAACTGTGCCGCATCGAAACAGATGACGCGTGCATTCCCTACAGCACAAAAGTGACTGTGCTTGGATTAAAGATAGGTAAGAGTGGGTACGGTTACTATGTTGCTCAAACAACAGCAAGAGCGAAGGCCGAGCTTAAAAAATTCTACAGGTTCAAAAACCTAAGCACGGCTAACAAGAAAAAGATCTATAATGTACTCATTAGATCCAAGCTACTGTACCCACCTGTACCTATTAACACAAGCTCCAAAACACAAATAAGACATCAAAAAAGGATACAAAATAAGGCGGTACTTCTAATTACAAACGTTAGAAGAAGAGACAGAGGGACCTACACGAGGAGATTCAGATGTCTCCAATTAACATTGGACCTCAGGAAAGGGCCCCAAAAATCTGGGAAAAAGTCACGGGACAAATGGCGGACGAAATAAGGCAAAGACATATTGACATACCATTGGAGGACAGATACAGAAGGACGAGTATTTTCACTTGTAGTAAAAACCAGATTGAAAGACGAGTAGAACCCATCTACAATTAAAACCACGACTATAAGACAACAAAAAAGAAAAACACTGCACATACAGAGTACGAGAGAAACGCATAAAAACACCTACAAAAGCTTGAATGCCTCAAAAGACTACCACAAAACCACACGTAAAAAAACAAAACAAATTCAAAACATATACCACTACACAAAAACTAGAACCACAGATACAGAGTACACAATGCTTGAAAGAAGAACACCAAGTGAAACACCAACCTATAAAACAACAACTCCTGAGATACCCTTTCATCAGGGATCTTGAAAAAAGCCACTGAAAAGAACACAAAACTAAAACAACAAAAATCCTGCGATACCCTATCACAAGAGATCTTTAACTCCATCTATTTTTCCTATATTTCTAACTTTTCTCTATCCATCTCTAACTTCATTATATCCAATGTCCAATGTTCACCATTCTGCCGACGGCCGAATATTCGATTACTACGCCTTGCTAAGTACCTTACGGATAAAGCATTTTTACTTAGTCTTTTGGTGAATTTTGCTTCACCCTTCAGAGGAAGATAATACCATTTACTTCACCGAGGATTAATAATTCAATGAGGGTTTAAGCACCTCACTGTTCTCATCCATCGTCCTGCGTGGGAACCTGCCGCAGATATCTGCCATTAATTAATTTCGTTTTAACTATTCCAGCCACTTGGACCGACATAATTAAGGGCTTATTTATGTGAAAACTGGTTTAAGGATTAGCCCACAGCAGAAGCATAAGTGAGAAATTTTCTCGAAACTGGGGCAACACTGCGAGTTCCGGACGGAAGAGAGATCCTCATCGTCCGGGGGACCCGGCCAGCATCATAGAGGTAAGTAACACTCGTCTCTATGTAGTTGGATGCGGTTATGGTGAAAGTACCCGAGAGGAGGTGGTAAAACTTTAGCGGCCGTTGATTCAACCGCTACTGCCATCAAGTCTACCATGAGGTTCCTATTCGAGATCCATCCCATCCATCATCACCCATCATCCTGGCAGCAACTAAGCTGGGGACCAACTGGAAAATGGACGGGAGCACTCTCACCGACGTTTCTGAACTCACCTTCACAAAGCACTACCGCCTTTACCACCCAACTCACATTCTTTTTCACTCACAAAATACATAAATTATTACACCTTGGTTTAGAGGACAAGAAGAAAAGAAGACAGTAAGGAACAAGAAGACCATTGAGACCCTCACTAAGGGGGTCCCTCTCAGGACCATATAAGAAGAAAAGGCCCAGGAAAAGAGGAAGTTATGCGAAACACTCTATCTCGAACACAAGGTGGTCCTGGTGAAATTGATTGAAGTTTCATCAGGTTTAATTGCCATCTGCGTGAGACCAAAGATTTGGACCTGCTCCTGTTTGACATAGGAGCTACCACATTGAAGAGCATCGGACTAGAAGCAAGCCCCCCCCCCACCCCCCCATACAAGTGGCAGCGAACCGTAGTGTAATTTGCCGCAAAGTGGAGAGTTGGCTCGGCGAAAACACAACCGAAGAAATAAAGAAGAGCTTATAAGGAGCAACCCGTAGGAGAAAGTTTGGGAAATAATCAAATTCCGGGAACACAACCACGTGTTCAAAATAACCTTCTCTACTACCAACATGTCCAGGAAAGCGACGACGGATGGGATCTTTGTCTTTAATATGAGAATCCCAGGAGAGAACATTCAGCAGGAGAGGTTTAATAGCATGCAAATGTCCTTTGTATCCTATAAACTAGAACAACACACAACCACGACCTGCCCAGACAAGAACAAACTGTGGTGAGGTGAATGCGCCACAGAAGGACATCGGTTCCTTAAGTGCGAAAACACTAAGAAGAAATGTCTCAACTGCAAAGGGGAACACAGGACCATGGCCCTTAACTGCCCAAAACACCAGAAATATTCATAAGAAAGGAAGAAGAAGAGAAGAAAGCTAAGGAGATGACATACGCGACCGCCGCCAAGAAGAATGAGGAAGTGAAGACAATACCAGCAAAGATAAGCATCACGGGAGATCTGAGTGCAAAGATTCTGATCTGCATTACTCATGCAAATGTGGCTAACGCAGTGAAGCCTGACTGTTACAACTAGGTCCTTAATCCACTCTTAAAGACAAACAGTCTTCCTTTAGTCATTATTCCCGCAGACCCTGAATGCTCCAAGGCAACTTTCTCAAACTTAACCACGATAAAACTGAAGTTCTCCTTGTTGGTACCGCTTCGATGGTGGAGAAATCTAAAGCTCTCTTCCCCTCCCTTAACTTGGGGAAACCAATGTCGCCTTCTCTGTTACTGTCAGTAATCTTGGTGTTATTTCCGACGAGCAACTCTCGTTTAAACCGCACATCCATCGTATCTATAAGTCTTCCCTCGGTTTCCTCAGAAACTTTTCTCGTGTTCGATCCCATTTTGATCGACGAAGCCTTGAGACTGCTATTTATGCCTTCGTCACCTCACGCTTAGACTACTGCAATTCTCTTCTAGTGAATCTCCCTTCTTCGTCACTTCGCCCCCTACAACTAGTTCAAAACTATGCTGCTCGGATACTCCTTCGCCGCCCCAGGTTCTTTCCTTCGATGCCTCTGTTAGAGGAGCTACACTGGTTACCTATTCGCTTCCGTACCAACTATAAAGTTCTTCTTATCACCTAAAAGGCCCTAAACCTCGAGGCCCCACCTTATCTCTCGTTTGCTCTCTCCCGTCGTCAAACTCCCTGGGCACTCCGGTCTAACCTCGCTCCCATCCTAAACACTCCTCGTTCTGTCCTCTGCTCGATGGGTGACCGTTCCTTCTCAGTTTGTGCTCCTAGACTCTGGAATGCTCTTCCTGCCGAAGTCCGATCCTCTCCCTCCCTTGCTACTTTTAAACGTCTCCTGAAGACTCATCTCTTCAGAATTGCCTTCTCTTCCTTGTAAACTTTCTCTACACTCGCTACACAACCTGTGCTCTGTAAGGGCTAACAGCCCTGAAGGGCGCATTATAAATACTTATTATTATTATTATCATTAAGGACTCAGTTATAAGAAATAACACTAACGTTAGATCTGGAATCGAAAAAATCGTGGAAGATCTCTCATCGGAGGAATCCGAAGAGGACGAAGAAGAAGAAAAGGCTGTGAATGAGGAGAGATCCACCTTCTCATACAACGACGAGGGCCCCTGCACCCGTACACGAGCTACGAAGAGCAGGTCCAAAACCCCAAATCTCCCACCCGAAGACGGAAAATCCTGGGCACAGCAAAACCGGCCAAACAGCCAAAAAGAAAAAGAAAAACTGGTATAAAAAATTCTTCATGCTACGGAATGCACTAAAAATATTGGCAATTAACACCAACGGCTGGACTATGAAAAGGACTCTTTACGGAAATGTATTCAGAGAGATTGATGCAGACATCATCTTAATTTCGGAACACGGGATCGAAACGTGTAATACAGAAATGAAAATCTGGAACTACGATGTGTTGATCACGAATCATTCGCAGGACCGGTACGACGGTGTCGTAAATACAAGCAAATAGGAAAACTAGAAGAATCCTATCTCGCGATTGAGATCGAACTCGACATAGGAAAATTGGTCATTGCTACCGGATATCAACCGGTGATCTGAACGTCAGATGCCAAGAATCCGGCTACAGGATCTTCAACGGTATAGGAAGGAGCCTAGATCTATTGCTGGACACAAACATTGGCCAGCGAATAGGCTCCGACTTCCCCACCTTTGTCAGAGGAGGAAGTGCCACAAAACAAGACATCTGTCTGCCGAATCGTCAGCTACCGTTTAATTACTATATTAAACCAGTCCAGGTACCGTGTAATGAAAATATAGGGATCCTACTCAATATCAACAGGAAACCTATACAAGTCCCAGTTATAGTCAGAAAGAATTACAGAAGAGCAGACTGGGCACGGTACACGCGCTTTCTCGAAGCCTCCGATCCGCCCAACTTGGACGAGGTAATTCTCGAGGAGATTGGCGATACACTCAACGACCTTAATAACCATCTCATCAACGCAGATAGGGCTTGTATCCCTAAATCCGAGTATAGGACTATCTCTACCTACATATGGACCGAATACATGAAAGGTTTATACCGTGAGCTGAAATTATTGTATGAGATCAACATCAAGAATGCATCAGTTGACTCAATAAAACGAAGTAAAGAAATCAAAGAAGAACTCAATCAGTTAATCCTCGAACAACAATGGATAGGATAGGATGATGCGATCGATAGCCTCGATAACGAGACATTTCCCCATAAGTTTTGGAATAAGCTCAAACGTCTCAAAGGATCCATTGGGAAGAAGAAGATCGAGCTATTCCGAAGTAATTGGGATAAAATCTTCAGTATAACTGAGGAGGAAAACGAAGATTATGACCTAGAGCTTGAAAGCAACATCATAGACAAGCTTAACGACCAAATACACAAGACGCACTCTCACTACCAGGTGGATAGACAGCACGACGGAGACACAGAGATTGCCGAAGAAGAACTACTCAGAGCGCTCCGCTCATTCCGTCAAAAAGCCCCAGGACAATCGGGGCTTACAAAGTTAAACTTTGAAAAGGAACCAGCCAATGTCATCAAAAGGAGGAGAAGGATGTTTAAATTCCTGTCTGAACACGGGATACTTTCCAGATGCTTATAAGAAGGCCAAGATGATTTTCTTGCCTAAGCACGGAAAGGACCCAATGTTGAAGGAGAGCTACCGGCCAATTTCACCTCTAGAATTTGGCGGGAAGCTCTTTGAAAAGATCCTCAACAGAAGATTGGTGTCTCACCTGCAGGAGATCTCCCTCTTGAACCCAAATCAATTCGCGTTTAGAAGAAAGCGAAGTACGGAGATGGCGATAAATGTCATTACGAAAATGCTAACCCAAGCAAAAGAGAAAGAAGTTACGTGGAAATTGTTTGTCGGGAGGTATCAAAGGCCTTTGATAAGGTGTGGCAACAGGAAATGCAGTACAAGATTTTACGACTGGGCTTAAGTGAAAACTTAGAAAGAATTCTCTGTAACTATGACATGGAGAGAGCGGCATATATCAGTTTAGGGTGCACGGACGGATGATGTCCCAGCTTCGGTGAAACCCACTTGCCTCAACACTCAATTCGCCGATGTTTTCACCCAGATAATCACTTGTCCATGGAAGAATGAACTGTGGCAAGCTCGTATGACCACAGCAGAAAGTGTAAACCTTAACATCTATGAGGCCCGGTGGAAAATACGCACGAACCAAGGAAAGTTCAAAGTAGTCCCTATAGGCAGGAGACTACTACACGATGTCAGGTTTGAGGATAGACGCTATCCCTACACCACGAAGCGCAATGTACTCGGAATGAAGATTACCTCATCCGGGTACAAGAAGCACGTCCAAGAAAGAATCACCAAGGCCACTGCTGCAGTCAGAACTCTATAATTGTTCAGAAATCTCCGTGAAGTCAATAAGAAAAATATCTACAATACACTTGTAAGATCAACGCTACTATACACCGCTCCGCCCTCTCGTGTGTCTCGAAGACACAAAAGAGAAAACTACAAGTGGTGCAGAACAATTTTTTGTACCTAATTATAGGTACACTCAGGTGAAAACGAAGACGCCAGGAAGAGCTGCTCCGGGAGGCGGGGTTTAGTCCCATTAACGTTGTCATAGAAGAACGTACCGAATATGCAGGAACTGGTCAATCGAGAATTGAACGATGATATCGTCCAAATGATTAACCAGAACAGAAGAGCTATAAGTCGCGCCAGATTTCAGAGCTCCGCTGGGCTATTAGCTGGCAGAGCAAAAGTGCCGTTCTATGCATGAGAATAAGAATGTTTTTTACCCAAACCATTGACAAAATAAAACCGATCAAGAAAAGAAAACCTAATTCCGAAAACTTACCAATTTATATTAGAATTCACCGAATATAGACTGCAAATTTACCGATGAAAACCCAACTATAACGAAGAAGACATCAAAGCAAAACCAAAGGACACGATTTACACTCACTGCAAAATATACAAAAAAGAACAAAATACAGACACAAAGCATAATACTAAGGTAATTTATTACTACAACAGCAAATGCGAATAACATATCCAAGAACATTAATTTTATAGAAGAGAAATGGCTTGAACGCCATAATAATATAAACTATCTCAAAGACAACAAAGGAACCACATAACAAGAAAATATTTAAAAGCGATAGGCCTGATCACCAGGAACTAAGCATCTTTTTGCACCCCACTACACTTCTTTCTCTTTTCACCACTTGTCTATTTTCAGCTATCTGTCCCCACACCCTTCTTTGTCCCCTACACTCACCTACCCACTTACATCAATTCAAAATTCATAATTTACCATTCTGCCCCGGAGATGACCTACTATTAGGTAGAAAGACTCCTAGGCAAATAAAGTTATGCCTCTTCCGAGCAATTTTCCTCGCCAGAGCCATCTGTTGAGACTATAGTCAAAGCTATAAGAAAAGTGCAGCCAAAAGTAAACAATGCAGCCGTTGTTGTCGACTTCAATGAATCATGCATAAAATATATATATATATATATATATATATATATATATATATATATATGGAAAAATATCCAAGACAAATTGGTGCGGTTAAGGTAATGGCATAATTAGACAACTGCTCTGCTTCAGGTCCAGCAGGTGATCCTATCCTCCTTGAACTGGAAGACAACACTTAGGGATGACCCATCCATCAGCCCAAAAAAGCTGATTTCAAAGACACGCCTATATGTCGTCTCGCTCACCGTCACAGAAAACTGTTATTATTAATATATTAACAGCGTTGACTGAGCCAAAACGCTCGAAAGATGGAAAAATATCCAAGACAAATTGGTGCGGTTAAGGTAATGGCATAATTAGACAACTGATTTGCTTCAGGTCCAGCAGGTGATCCTATCCTCCTTGAACTGGAAGACAACACTTAGGGATGACCCATCCATCAGCCCAAAAAAGCTGATTTCAAAGACACGCCTATATGTCGTCTCGCTTACCGTCACAGAAAACTGTTATTATTAATATATTAACAGCGTTGACTGAGCCAAAACGCTCGAAAGATGGAAAAATATCCAAGACAAATTGGTGCGGTTAAGTTAATGGCATAATTAGAAAACTGCTTTGCTTCAGGTCCAGCAGGTGATCCTATCCTCCTTGAACTGGAAGACAACACTTAGGGATGACCCATCCATCAGCCCAAAAAAGCTGATTTCAAAGACACGCCTATATGTCGTCTCGCTTACCGTCACAGAAAACTGTTATTATTAATATATTAACAGCGTTGACTGAGCCAAAACGCTCGAAAGATGGAAAAATATCCAAGACAAATTGGTGCGGTTAAGGTAATGGCATAATTAGACAACTGCTCTGCTTCAGGTCCAGCAGGTGATCATATCCTCCTTGAACTGGAAGACAGCACTTAGGGATGACCCATCCATCAGCCCAAAAAAGCTGATTTCAAAGACACGCCTATATGTCGTCTCGCTTACCGTCACAGAAAACTGTTATTATTAATATATTAACAGCGTTGACTGAGCCAAAACGCTCGAAAGATGGAAAAATATCCAAGACAAATTGGTGCGGTTAAGGTAATGGCATAATTAGACAACTGCTCTGCTTCAGGTCCAGCAGGTGATCCTATCCTCCTTGAACTGGAAGACAACACTTAGGGATGACCCATCCATCCTTAACCGCACCAATTTGTCTTGGATATTTTTCCATCTTTCGAGCGTTTTGGCTCAGTCAACGCTGTTAATATATTAATAATAACAGTTTTCTGTGACGGTAAGCGAGACGACATATAGGCGTGTCTTTGAAATCAGCTTTTTTGGGCTGATGGATGGGTCATCCCTAAGTGTTGTCTTCCAGTTCAAGGAGGATAGGATCACCTGCTGGACCTGAAGCAAATCAGTTGTCTAATTATGCCATTACCTTAACCGCACCAATTTGTCTTGGATATTTTTCCATCTTTCGAGCGTTTTGGCTCAGTCAACGCTGTTAATATATTAATAATAACAGTTTTCTGTGACGGTAAGCGTGACGACATATAGGCGTGTCTTTGAAATCAGCTTTTTTGGGCTGATGGATGGGTCATCCCTAAGTGTTGTCTTCCAGTCCAAGGAGGATAGGATCACCTGCTGGACCTGAAGCAGAGCAGTTGTCTAATTATGCCATTACCTTAACCGCATATAAATATATATATATATATATATATATATATATATATATATATATATATATATATATATATATATATATATATATATACAGACTTTAAAAAATATATATTAGATAGGTAGAGACGCTGGGTGAGTTAGAGCAGATAGATATGGATGAGCTCGATAAATAATCCTGTATCGGCTCGTAGGATTCACCGGTGTTTCCCTCCTATAAAATAACCGATTGAGTGTAAATTGAGAGGTGTTGGTAAAGTATATGTAAGTACAATTGAAGCAATGTTAATATAATTAATGGTCTCGCGAGAACGTTAAGGTGCGGTTACACGAGGTTGAATCGATTACTACAGTAGGTAAATGTGCAGTGAAAAAGGATGAATGGCAATGCTACTTGGTGTAGATCTTGTCATTTGTGGAAAATACTTTCGTAGAGCTTTTACCACTGCTCTGTATTCACTCAAGATTCCTTTTATTTTTCAGTGGATCCTGCAACTTGACGTAGGATTCGAACCCCGTGTATCTAGAGCGCATGGCATTTGCCCTGGTGTTGACTCGAATCGGCACTCCATCCAGTGATTTGCCACACCCGATATAACTTAACCTCACTGTAATCGGATGTAGTGCTTCCACTCAGCTAGGTCTTTGTCATTGGTAAGATGTTAAACTTTGGTGGCAATAAAATAGTATGTTAGATGTGGATTTTATAGGTTAAGGCATGTATTACTGATGAAGAAGTTGTGTAGTTGAAAATAGTAGTGGTTATTAGGGTGATGACTTTTTTACAACCTCATATCCCTGTGTCATAATTTGATGAGCTTTAATTAAAGATTATATAAAATTTTACTTTCAAGGTGATTTGATAAAAAAAAACTCACGCACAAAATGATTTTAAAAATTTTATTTGGCAGTTTTTTTGTCCAGTTTTTGAAGTAACTGGCAGCATATACAAGATTGAACACAAGCTTATGAGTCACATATATATAACATTATATAGGGTCATCAAACACACAAGGATGTAAATTAGTTACAATAATGTCATTGGACAGGATGAATCTCAGTGATAGGTTGTCCTTGTTGCGGCAGGACCCGTGCAAGTTTTGCATAACTTTGACCGCACGCTCACAGCACTGGTTGCTTCGGGCAATATTGATTGGAGATTCATCTGTTTTCCAGTGGGTTTTCAAGCATTTGAGTCCTGTTGGGTATTCATTCAGAGCTGCAGATAGTTCATAAAAATCTTTAGCGCGGAACGAGTGGGTGCTGAACCAATGGTTAGCCCATGAGTAAGAAATGAATGAACAGATTTAACGCAGCCTGCTCCGGGTGTCAGGCATCAGAACGAACGCAAGAAGGGCTAGAATAGGCACGAGAGTTCCAACGTGCATTGTTGATGTTTGGGATCTTTTGAAACTTTATAAAGGGGACCTCATTCATCTCAGTGAAGTGACGGAAGACACGCGTGTGGTGATAGAGAAACTTCATGTCGTCTCTCTAGCCGCCTGTTTCCTTAATCTCAGTTTTACCGTTGCTGAAGGCTGCTTTCAATTTATTATAATTGCTCATCAAATCCTGCACAAAGAAGTACTTTATGTTTGGTGATTTATTCGGCCCATGGAGCTCATCGTTCATGACAACGCGAAGAATTCAATCCAGGACATGGTGCTGGCAACTGATGAACTTGAGTTTGGGGTGACCTTTATCTTCGAACATTTGCTGCAATCGAACAACAACTCCTGTCTTTTTGCCGGTATTCACACTTGTTGTGTCAGCGACAAGCATAACAATTGATCCCCACAGGTTGAACTCCTCTAACACACCCTGGACCCCTTTTGCAATTGTTACAGTTTTTCCATCCTTCAATTTGGGCGCAGCCAACTTTATTTCTTTCGCTTCAAAGTGTAAGATCCACTTTTCCAGATGAAGCGTGCTCACCAAGTGCTTCTTCACCTGAGCAGCTCTCGTGTTGATAGCCTTGTGGATTGTTGACTGACATGAGGTTGGGATTTCAATGCCCTCAGCAGGAAGCTGGTTACATACCTTTGCTGCTCTGTGAGACGACAGCTTTGACCTTGTAGCAAGGAGTCTCGCTAAGCCTGTTGGGTTATGCTTCTTTTTCCTTGTTGATGCTGCATTCTCATCCCCCCAAGAACTGTCTTCGCTGTTATTGGATGAATCCGTACTCGTTTCGGAACAATCAGGTGGTGCTGAGCTGGAAAGTGGGTACACGGTCGCTTCCATTGCCTTCTTTCGCTTGGATGGGTGGATGGTCTTGGCACTAGCAGGTTTACTAGTGGAATAACCAACCTGGCCTTTGGTCAAAATTTGCTGTTTATAGAGGTTCTCATCTTCTTTGCACAACCAGTTGCCTTTCACCTTGGTCACGTCAAACAGTTGATTCAAAGAATTAAAGTTTTTTTTCTGCAGTACTCATAGACTTTCAGAAGGTTTTCTAGTTTTGCACAAATGGCTTGATCAAATACATGCGGGAAGTTCAATGTTTTGCCTCATAGGGCTTTTAGCTCCACAACAATTAGGCCGATCCTCTCCGTCCGTTCTTTGGCGGTGGATTCAAGAAATTTAAAGCGTCCAACGATGTGGATTTTCAGGGGCATGCGACTCAGTTCACTTAAGGGTGCTTCATAAACTGCCACGCTGCCTCTTCTTGATGGTGCTTGAAACTGGACTAAGTTATTTGTCCAAGTTTTCTTGTTCTTCGTGTTAAAAAAGCTCTTCTTGAACGACATGTTTTGTAATCAGCAACTGAAATAGAAAATAAACCTAAATATTTTATATGTAACAAATTAAAGAAACTGTTATTGAGCTTTTATATGTTTTATTAAAATCAAGCAAATTACAATTCTAAAAAATAAGAAAGAAGGCAGACACT
This sequence comes from Ceratothoa steindachneri, assembly GCA_963969495.1. Classification (NCBI taxonomy): domain Eukaryota; kingdom Metazoa; phylum Arthropoda; class Malacostraca; order Isopoda; family Cymothoidae; genus Ceratothoa; species Ceratothoa steindachneri. The sequence continues at coordinate 130,509,335 of OZ018328.1, read as the reverse complement.
AATCAAATATTATATGCTATTATATTATGTGATAGAACGGTTTGAGGCCGCTTAATTTCAACCGTTATCACATGTTGTTTAGAAACACGATGCTACCCACGTGCATCTTCGCCTTGAAGCCGGGCGCGTTGTCGCGCCACCTGAAGCAATATTTAACCAAGGAAGTTCCTCCCCCCCCTTCCGTTTCGCCCCATGCGCCGAACTCGCCAGATTGAGTTAGGCTTATGGGCAGATAAGGTATTGTTCTCAGGCGCGGCTGTGCATTCCCTCGAAGCCCCCACTCAATGTCTCCTACGCCAAGGGGATGGCTCGGATATTTAATAGAAACTTTACCACTAAGAGCAGATTCGAGATCCAGATTTTCTTCGTGAGACATCACTACGATCCACTCTCACCTTGTGCACCAAGGGCCCTCTACCTCGAGATCCACCATCATTGTCCAGAAGAGGACAATACCCCTTAAGTGCCAAGGTTCGAGCCTTCAAGACACCATGTCCACAAGGCTTCCCCTGTTGTTCAGAAAGAAAACAACGTTAGAACAGCCATTGTTCTTTGAGCCCGTTGACAAGAAACGGTTCTCTTCCTCCCCCCTGTTGTTCAGAAAGACAATAACATTAGAACAGCAATTGTTCTTTGAGCCCGTTGAAAAGAAACGGTTCTCTTCCCCCCCCCCCCTGTTGTTCAGAAAGAGAATAACATTCGAACAGCCATTATTCTTTGAGCCCGTTTGCAAGAAACGGTTCTCACCCTTCCCCACTGTTGTTCAGAAAGAGAACAACATTAGAACAGCCATTGTTCTTTGAGCCCGTTAACAAGAAACGGTTCTCCCCCCCCCTGTTGTTCAGAAAGAGAATAACATTCAAACAGCCATTGTTCTTTGAGCCCGTTGACAAGAAACGGTTCTCACCCTTCCCCCTTGTTGTTCAGAAAGAGAACAACATTAGAACAGCCATTGTTCTTTGAGCCCGTTGACAAGAAACAAGTCTCATTCCCAAGACGCTACGTCAGGATCATTTAATTCCCCCCCCCTTCGGCTGGAACTCGCCAGCGGACCGAAGATTCCTTCGCGTCGCCTTCATATGCACAACACGTGTAATTACGTAAGCTGAACATTACCTTTGAGTATTTAACCTTTTTGTCAACCCTATCCTGTGCTTTAAATGGTTTAGCGAACCATCCCATCCCTTTAATTTTTATTTGTTTTACCTTTTTAAACTCTTCCAAATCTTAATCCTCGGATTAGCCAGATTTCCCACGACCCTTTCCATTCTCTGTTTATGTCAATATTTTCCGTTTTGTGTGTTGTTGATAGTTTTATTAATAAAACTCTATTTTATTAATGATAGCCATATTATTATCCTTGAGCTCAGTTCCACTTCTTAAGCATATTGAAGATAAATAACCTCGGTCGACCAGATAACCACGCATTCTAAATATAATTGAATAGTTCCCTCAACGAATAGTCATATATGGTATATCGTCGAGAGTCCATTCTACGACATATATATATATATATATATATATATATATATATATATATATATATATATATACTATTTAAATTTGGTATCAAGTGTGTAAGGTTTAACGCTATATCTTTGCAAACACTGGTCTCAGTCGAGTAAAGCATAGTGTTATTCGTTATAAGAATAGAGTTTAGTAGTTCCCTTTTGTTTTGACGATTGCTACCCCTTTGTTTTGAAACTTAAGAAGCTGGAGTAGCTCAAGGAACTGTTATAATAATTTGTTTGTGTTTTTTTTTGTGTGTGATTTTAGTCTTTGGTTATTTAGATCGAGAAACCAATTACGAATAGGTCAGTTCCCATATTTAGGTAGGCTAACTCTCTAGAAGGCATAATTCTTATTGCAAGGAATTTTTGTTGGTTGACTATTGCGCCCCCAAGTGCAAAGATGACTCAGTTCGAAATCTTCAAAGCGCAAGGAGAATCCTTAGGACTTTCCGGAAAAGAATTAATTGAGTACGTTCAAGAGGAGCAAAGAACGGAAAGAGAAAAGTTAAGAGAAGAAAGAGAAAGAGAAATCCAAAGAGAAGAAAGAGAAAGAGAAATCCAACGAGAAGAAAGAGAAAGAGAAATCCAACTAGAAGAAAGAGAAATTCAACGAGAATAAAGAGAAATTCAACGAGAAGAAAGAGGAAGAGAGGAACGGAAAAGACAAGCTGAGTTCAACCATCAGATTGAAATGGCTCGTGTAGAAGCCGAAATACAATCCGCCACTTCACGTTCAGAAGCCCCGCCCAATCTCCCACTTAAGCTCCCCAATTTCAGGGATGGAGAGGAATTCGGAGCATTTTTAGCCCACTTCGAAAAGATCCTCGAAATCAATAACATGGATCTGGAGGCTGAAGGTGTAGCAAGATTACTTCCCTTGTTAAATTGTAAATTGCGCGAAATTTTCATATCTTTACCATCTGAATTTACAATTAACTACAGCACCTTAAAAGCTGAGTTATTGGCCGCTCATAATATGACTCCCGATTTCTACCGCCAAGAATTTCGAGGAGGTCGTATTAAACCCGGACAGACGTTCCGTCAATTCGGATACATTCTTCAGAGGAATTTTAAATTCTGGTTAGAATCCTCAAAGGTTGATCCTAACTACGAGTCCTTAACAGACTTCGTGTTGCGGGATCAATTTTTGGCGTCTCTCCCGACGGAGATCCGCGCGTTCGTCAAATATCGTCGGTGCCAGACCTTTAAAGAGTGTACCGAAGAAGCGGATGTCTATGCCGCAAGCCATAATTTATACCCAAAGGAGAATCGAACTTCTCACCAACCCCCCAACCAGGAAAGAAGGAAGGATTCGCGCCCCTTCCTAGGAAAGCTGACGAAGTTTCCGGGCCCCGTAAAACCCCAAAACTTCTTCCCCCCCAAACCAACAATGGGACACCAAACCTCCCGTTAAGATTTCTCCTCCATCACTCTTCCCGAAGCGACCAATCATATGCTTCACCTGTGGTGTAGAAAACCACATGAGCTGGAATTGCCCTTAAAATTCTAGGCTTAAAAGCGGACCAGCCCAACAAGTTCACCAGATTAATTCCACCCCGGCTTACCCGGTGGTGCAGACCCAAGCAGCAACTTCTCCCCCTCCGTCAGGCCACCAGGTAAATTTTATTTTTGACAAAAGTTCACCGGGAACTTTGAAATTTGAGGAGGGCAGCGTGAACGGCTGCCTAGTATCGACTCTCGTCAGGGACACAGGGTGTACGTGTTTCATCGTGTCCGACGAGCTCCTCCCACCAGTGGACCCTAACCACGAAAGATTTGCGGTGGTACATGACTACCTTATGCGGGCGAACCGATTCCCCGTCGTTGGATGTTACCTGCAGTGTCAATATTATGATGGCTGGGCTGAAGTCATTTCAGCACCCATACAATTCTGTTCCGTACTTATAGGACAGAGCCCCCAAGTAAGTTCCGACCCTGTGTCTCAGGCCACCCTTCGTCGAGACCGAGCTAAGAAAGAAGCCCAGGAGCCCGTCCCCATCAGAACCCCGATACCGTCCGAATTCTCGGAGACCCTTAACCAGGACTTTATGACGGCACAAAAGGAGTGTGACTTACTAACACCCTTAGGTGAGTAGGCCCAAAACAAGGAAACGGAGACTGTCCGTGGACCCAAAGAAAAAAAGTACCCCCGACGCGCCCATGGAGATACGTTCGTAGCACTGGACGAAACATCGGCGCTTGAAGAGGATTACCCCGTGGAGTTCCTTAATGTAATACAGACAGTGTGCATCCAACCTGATGCCTATTACCCTCTTCCTTCCCTATCAGGCGAGTCTTTGAACTCTCTGACCTGGATATTGACGCACAGCTGACACTACATCAAAAGAGTCAGCTACAAGAACTATTATGTCAGTTCGACGACGTTATTTCAGAGAAGCCTGGATGCGCTACTAGTTTCGAGCATGACATTTGAATTAACAACCTTAGAACCCGTCCGTTCAAAACCCTATCCCATGCCGATTCATTTACGCCAAGCTTTTAACGCCGAAGTTGATAATTTAATTAGTTTACACATAATAGAACCGTCCACCTCTAGTTATTGTTCCCCAATCGTCATGGTCAAGAAACCTGATGGCTCTTATCGGATGTGCATCGACTTCCGGAAGTTAAATTCGGTAACTGTGTTCGACGCCGAGCCCATCCCGTTGGTAGACCAAAACCACCGCCTTTTTGAAAACGCCAAGTTCACCTCAGAACTCGATTTGTGCAAGGCGTATTATCAAATCCCCCTCCAGCCCGATGTGAAAGCATATACCACCTTTGCAACGGAGAAAGGCCTTATGCAATTTAAGCGCCTTCCTTTTGGCCTCTTCACTGCTTGTAGCAACTATAACCGTCTCATGAGAAGGTTGTTAGATGGACTTCCGAATGTATCCTTTTACTTCGATAACGTCTACGTCGCTACTCGTGAATGGAGTCACCATTTAACCATCCTATTAGCTCTTTTCAAGCGACTACGCGAAAATGGCCTCACTATTGGCCCCAGCAAATGCCATTTTGCCCACGAAACCATAAAATACTTGGGTTTAAAAATAGGACAAAGCCAGTTGGGTCCCCAAGAGGACAAGATTAAGGCAATCGCCGACATGCCCCTCCCGAGTACTAAGAAGCAATTAAGATCGTTCCTAGGATCAGCTTCTTACTATCGTCGATTTGTCCCGAATTTCGCTGCGATTTTGGCGCCCCTCAGCTCTCTTTTAAAAAAGAATTCACCCGATCGTCTACGTTGGAATGATGTCGCTGTTTCCCAGTTTAATCAGCTCAAGAGTAAGCTCATTTCTGCCCCCATTTTAAAGTTGCCCAACCCGGAAAAATCCTTTGGAATTAAGACAGACGCGAGCAACGAGGGCATTGGAGGTGTACTCCTTCAATATGAGGATGACGGAACGAGTCATCCAGTTGCATATGCTAGTCGCCAATTATTACCACGCGAAAAGAGATATGCCACTATAGAGAAGGAAGCTCTATCAATTATCTGGGTTATAGACAAATTTAAAATGTTCTTGATAGGAAAAGAATTTCAGATAGGAACCGACCACCGCCCGTTGGCCTATATTCGGAATGTACGACACTCCAACGGCCGAATTATGCGCTGGTGTTTACTCTTGCAAGAGTATCAATTTAAGATAAATTATATAAAAGGTTCCGATAACCAGGTCGCTGACGCACTCAGTAGGTATGCGTTACCAAATAGTGTAGATTAATTGTATTCGTAGGATTAGGATCTCCATGTATGTATATACCGTCTTGTACGACTTAAATTAGATTCTCTTGTAATATAATTAGTTAATGTATATGTCTATTTTTTTTGTATGTATATATATTTGTACCCATTAAATTACGTATAAATTCTTTTGTCCCATATGTACTAATTTTATATCATTTCATTGTTCCATGCCCCTTTTATGATTAAGTTTGTATTAAAGGTTAGTTTCCCCTATAATCAAAAGATCAAAATAATCATATGTATTGAGGTAATACTAGTTAGGTGCATGAAGGTACGGTCGGTGCAAGATAGCGAGTTCTTCACAACGGAGCTCTATCGTTGTTCCTTCTTTCTTTTTTTTTCGAAGTGACAACTTCCCCCGGAATGGAGGGGTGTGATAGAACGGTTTGAGGCCGCTTAATTTCAACCGTTATCACATGTTGTTTAGAAACACGATGCTACCCACGTGAATCTTCGCCTTAAAGCCAGGCGCGTTGTCGCGCCACCTGAGTCAATATTTAACCAAGGAGGTTCATCCCCCCCCCCTTCGTTTCGCCCCATGCGCCGACCTCGCCAGAATGAGTTAGGCTTATGGGCAGATAAGGTATTGTTCTCAGACGCGGCTGTGCATTCCCTCGAAGCCCCCACTCCATTGTCCTCTACGCCAAGGGGATGGCTCGACTATTTATATGGAAACTTTACCACTAAGAGCAGATTCGAGATCCAGATTTTCTTCGCGAGACATCACTACGATCCACTCTCACCTTGTGCACCAAGGGCCCTCTACCTCGAGATCCACCATCATTGTCCAGAAGAGGACAATATCCCTTGAGTGCCAAGGTTCGAGCCTTCAAGACACCAAGTCCACAAGGCTTTCCCTGTTGTTCAGAAAGAGAACAACGTTAGAACAGCCATTGTTCTTTGAGCCCGTTGACAAGAGACGGTTCTCTCCCTCTCCCCCTGTTGTTTAGAAAGAGAATAACATTAGAACAGCAATTGTTCTTTGAGCCCGTTGACAAGAAACGGTTCTCTCCCCCCCCCCTGTTGTTCAGAAAGAGAATAACATTCGAACAGCCATTGTTCTTTGAGCCCGTTGACAAGAAACGGTTCTCACCCTTTCCTTCTGTTGTTCAGAAAGAGAACAACATTAGAACAGCCATTGTTCTTTGAGCCCGTTGACAAGAAACGGTTCTCACGCTCCCCCCCTGTTGTTCAGAAAGAGAACAACGTTAGAACAGCCATTGTTCTTTGAGCCCGTATACAAGAGACGGTTCTCATCCCCCCTGTTGTTCAGAAGAGAACAACGTATAACAGCCATTGTTCTTCAAGCCCGTTCGTCAAGAAACGGTTCTCATTCCCAAGACGCCACGTCAGGATCATTTAATTTCCCCCCCTTCGGCTGGAACTCGCCAGCGGACCGAAGATTCCTTCGCGTCGCCTTCCTCTGCACAACACGTGTAATTACGTAAGCCGAACATTACCTTTGAGTATTTATCCTTTTTGTCAACCCTATCCTGTGCTTTAAATGGTTTAGCGAACCATCCCATCCCTTTAATTTTTATTTGTTTTACCTTTTTAAATCTCTTCCAAATCTTAATCCTCGGATTAGCCAGATTTCCCACGACCCTTTCCATTCTCTGTTTATGTCAATATTTTCCGTTTTGTGTGTTGTTGATAGTTTTATTAATAAAACTCTATTTTATTAATGATAGCCATATTATTATCCTTGAGCTCAGTTCCACTTCTTAAGCATATTGAAGATAAATAACCTCGGTCGACCAGATAACCACGCACTCTAAATATAATTGAATAGTTCCCTCAACGAATAGTCATATATTGTATATCGTCGAGAGTCCATTCTATGACATATTATATAATTAGTTTGAGAGTTAAATGTAGCTTACCAAATAATACCAGGATCTCTTTACAATAAACGCTGGAGAATACACAACAATTATAATAAGGCAATAATAATATCAACACCATTAAAACTGAACTAGTAACTACCCGCTTCAAACATCTCGCTTATATACCGCACGCGAAATGGTTGAAGAAAATTCTGGGACTCTACAGAAATCGCCCAAGCGATGACGTGATGATTTTCTGGAAAATTCTATACAATTCTATGGTACATAAATTATTGCACAAGTCTGTTTGATGACTTATATATTTAATATAAATATTTTTAACACATATAAAATGCTAAAATGGCGTATATTATATTTCAAAGTGGTTTGTGCGTGACCTTTTTCAATATTTTTATGGGATAAAAGTAATTTTTGTCATTAATAGGCAAAATTTCATTCATTCGTGCTACAGGAAATAATTTTTGATAAAAAAAGTCAAAAAGTCAAAAAGTCATCACCCTAAGGGTTATTTATACCTCTGCGAATGTAAGGGCGAAAATGGGAGAATATAATAACTGTACCTAATTGCCACTTTAAAACCCTAATATTCCCTACTTTCTCCTCTCGGGTTGTAACCCCCTTCTCTAGGGAATCGGGGGGGAGGTGTCCCTGTGATGGCAACATCTCTAAGCCCGGATGTCATGACAACCCTCCTTGGGGAAAATGTCTCCGCATAGTTTTGGCTCGTTCCCAATTTCTTCTTTTTTTCACCTTTCTACATCATTAGTAAATTCTTGCATTATCACTACTAAAGATCATGATAATGAGTACTAACGATCATGATAATGAATAATAACGATCATGATAATGAACACTAACGATAGTAATAATGAGTAATAACGATCATGATAATGAGTAATAACGATCGTGATAGCGACTACTAAAAATAATGATCACTAGCGATGACGATAACGGATCATAATGTGATCGTGAATCATGAATACTAACAATTATAATAATGAACACTAGAGTTATTGAATAGTAAAGATCGCGGCAATGAGTCCTGACTTTAATGATAATTAGTAATAACGTTAATTCTAATGAGTACTAACGTCCATGATAATGAGTACTGGAGACCATGGTAATAAGTACTAACGATCGTAATAATGAGTACTAATGTTATTGGTAATAAGTACAAAATCATGATAATGAGTACTAACGAACATAATAATGATATAAATTATCAGGTTGGAACGAAAGTAATGTCCGATTTTAGGGTCTTTATTAAAATTAAAGAAAAAATGACTATGGAAATATTTAATCGTAAACATTAACCTCCATTGCATTCTAGAACATCATTACATCTGTCAACAGATGTAACCTCCTAAACTAGTGATAATGAGAAGGGGCAAGATCAGATGAATATGGAGGATGAAGCAATATTTCTCGACCGTGCTACTCCAGGAGTTCTTTGTTCATTCGATATGTGCGAGGACAGGCATTTCCTCAATGGAGTATGCCAGCCACTTCTGTTGCCTAAGCAGAGTCTCCTTTTGCTCAAAGTGGCTGTCAAAAGACGAATTGATTGCATTAGAGATTAACATTAAATGTTTGATTGTTATGTAGCGGTTCGTAATTGACAATTCCTTCAATATCCTGCCATACATTCAACCTTATCTTTTGGATGAAGTCCTCCTCTCGGTTGTTCAGAAAGTCTGCTTCCTCGACTGATTCACGAATGGCAGTGCTTAACGTTATGTAAAGGATCCACCTCTCACCACCAGTACAAGCCTGCGCCAAAATAGTGCGTGATGGTGTCGTGAAAGAAATGAGTCACAGCAAGCAACACGCTGTTGCAGATTCGCCGTGGACAGTTCGTGCGGGACCCATGTTTCAATCACTAAAACCTTTCCAATTCTTTTCAGTTGGCGTAGGACAGTTGTAGGTGTTATGTTAATTTGTTCTACGAGTTCCCTAGAAGTTCTAGCATGATTTGCTTTTACAACAGCTTCCAACTCTGTGGAATCAAGTTCTAAGGGCTCTGAATTGATTTTGCCGCTGTACTTTTAGTGACACTTTTATGAAACTCATAAAGTAAACATCTCTAAGAAGATCTTGATGGGATGAACATAGGCTTGAATACCGAAGAAGATTATGAACAATATTTTTTATAAACTGAGAGAAAAAGGTGTAAATTACTCATTGTAGTATTCCTAAACGATAAGCAAATGCACTATATTAATAAATACTATCGAGAACTGTATTCTAGTAAATAGGACATTACTTTTATACCAACCTAATACAAATAACAAAAGCCTTCTTCCACAACAAAGAGTAAGTTTTTATAGTCTATCGTGTACATAATATAACATTGTTCCTGTCTGTATGCAAGCGTGTGCAAACCCTTCTATAGATGAAATAGTTTACCCCAAGTTCCAGCAGCAGATCGACTTATTATAGGGAGTATTTGTATGAAGAAGAAAAGCGGAGTTTTTATTCATTTATATTAACGCTGTTTATCAGCTCTTTATTATAATAACTCAAGTGAACATAAGTATGATGAACGACATAATGAATGCTCTTGAGCGAGATAAATAGGTAAATGATTAGAGAGATCTAATGAATCGAAAGGCGATTATCGTGCAAACCGTTACGGAGGGGTTGCGAAACTTGTGGTATGACCACAGCCAAACGGACTTTCATTATTAATCTATAAATATTACACTGAAAAAGAGAGAGAATGCATGGAATTTGTGTAGTTTTATAAATAAAAACTATAACAAATTTCAAAAGTTATGTGTGAAAATCTAAATATCAAATTGCTACATTTTATTTCTCCCGGGGGGGGGGGGGGGGGATTCGAGTCCATCTTCAAGAATCACACACACAAACATGCACATTTTCACTCAAGGTCTTAGCCTGCCTCAAAGCTCGCTTACAGGGCATTTTCTCCCTCCCCTGTATTTTAAGTAATTGGTGACATTTTATTCTTCTATTGATTCATTTCCCCCTTCTGTTCATTCTTTTTCCTTTTGGGCCCAGTGAGCATGCCTTCTTTGGATTACACAATGGCTGTCTCTTTCAATAATCAATGAGTTCTATGTAAAATGATTGGGTATTATCTAAGAGGAAGTTACATCACAGGTGGCAACTTCATGGTGAGGAGGAAGGATTGTAATTTGATTTCACGCGTGACCAAATTTATCTTTTTAGCACTGCACCTGGAAGACGTGGTGGCACTTGCACATAACTATGCAGAGATATTTCAAGGGGACTAGATTAGCATCACACGCGAATTCAACTTTGCACGTTTTAGTGCGTGCGCTCACCTACGAACTTAATACGCAAGGTTTTTAAATCTTGCGGCCTCAGTATTTAGAGCGTTTGCTTTTGCCTTCCAAGCGACTCAGAAGGTCAAATCTCTCGATGGAATGCAATGGGTACCATGTGATAATGAGGGCTTAAGTAAAGTTGACAATATCTTTCATATACTCTCCCTGGCACAAATTCTCTCTGTCTGGAACACAACACTAACACACACTCTCTCATCTTCTTTCTCAAACATTATCAGACTCTCTCTCACTCAATCTCTCTTGTACACACTCTCGAACTCTCACACACACATTATCTAATACTGTCTCACACACTCAATCAAATTCACTCGCACACTCTTATACAATCTCTTATATACAGTCACTCTCTCAATGTATAACTTTTTTACTCATACTTTCATACATACTTTCATACAGGAAAAAGAGGACCAGGTGCTCTAAAATATACATGCGCAACGTGCCAGAAGGATAAGTGGTGTGTAGATTTCCCGGAGGGGTGTTTTTTGAAATGCCACCCGGGCAGTGTATGCACCGCTTGCATCCTGAAGGGTGAGGTCCAAGAAGCAGTGGCCTATTGTAGGAAGATACAAGATCTCTACAGGGCTTCAGAGGAGAGAGCTTGAGCACTTGAGATGAAAATAGACACTATGGAGTCAGAGCACGCGCGCAAGCTTAGTCGTCTCGAGGATAGGGTCGCAGAATTGGCGGCAAGATTAGCGACCCAGTCAACTCGAACTGAGGTTGCTTCTGCCGGAGATCCCCTCAATCCAAATGGCAACACTGCATCGGCAGTGCCCGGAGAGACGAGTGGCCAAGTGAAGAAAAAGAAGAAAAATAAAAAGAATTGTAATCGTTCACTTCCCCCGAATAATGATGGTTCCGGCGTAGCCGTTGCCGAAGGATTAAGTCATGATGGCTTCACTCCTGTCAGAAGGGGAGCCCATAGACCGAGAGCGGTTTTGATACCGACGCCAGTCTCAACATCTAATAGATTTGCTCCCCTGGACTCGGGCCGAGAGTCTCCAATCGTTATCGGAGACTCTCAAGTGAGGGGCCTGACGAATCGGCCATACGGGATGCGCAAAGAAATGTGGAGCTTACGTAGCTTACCAGTTAAGAAGACGCGAAAAATCATAAAAGAAGTTAAAAAGATTAGACTAGGACAGCAAGATAAGCCGGTAGTGGCCCAAGCCAGTGGAAACGACCTGTTCCTACGGAGAGGCTCTGCAGGCTTTACTGAGCGCATCATCGAAGATGTCAGAAGTTTAGCAGCCTCGTTAACATCAAAACCAATCGTCGTTGGGATCATACCGAGAAGCTCCGGGGGTGCCTTGGAAAACCAAAAGGTTCTGAGCATAAATTGGAGGCTAGGTGAAATCTTATAAGGAATGGGCGTATGTTTCGCCAACCCTTTCGACGAATTCTACGGTCGGTCAGGGCTGTTTAGTGAGGATGGCACTCACCTGTCTGTCCGTGGAAGAGGTGTGCTGCGTGGGCTCATCCGCCGCGGTTTATATTGGGTAAAGAAGTCCGATGTAGGGGGAAGGATGACTGAGACCCGAGTGGGAGAATCCCACGAAGTAGCGCCCTCGGCAGCCGAGGTCGAGCACCCAGCACCCAATCCTTCCGTCGATACAGAGGAGGGGGCGGAAGTGGGTGATGGTCAGCCTCCGAATCCAACTTCGGAGGGGAGGATGCACGACGAACCGCTCAATAAAGAACAAGTTCTGCGAGCTTAAAGCACTGATGTCATCAGAGAAGCTTGACATAGTGGCCATCACGGAGTCATGGATTCGTGCAGACACCAGGGACTTCATAGGTGAGTTTGGAGTACCCGGTTACACGACGTTCCATAAGGATCGGGCTGACCGGGAAGATGGTGGAGTTCTGGTTTATGTACGGATCCATCTATCTCCCATCGAATGTAGAACTGTCCCAGAGCATGAGGTAGTAGGAGTCGACATCAAGGTCGACAATACAATGTACAGGTTTATAGTGGCCTATCGACCTCCTCATCGGACGGTAGAGGTTGATATAGACCTGTACCAAAAACTGTCCAGTCTCTTAGACGGCCCTCCCTCGCTGCTGGTAGGGGACTTCGATTGCCGAGTCGACTGGAGTGACCGAACGGGTGACGGAGAGGCATCTCGGCTTGTAGACTTTGCTAACAGCAACTTTCTGACTCAGTGGGTCGGCGAGCTTACCCGAGGGGGCAACGTTCTAGATATAGTATTAACCAGTGAAGATGACCTCGTCTTTGACCTGTCAGTGGATGAATGCCTAGGTGGTAGTGACCGTAGCATGGTAAGGTTTGGAGTACGTGCTCCCTGTACGCAAGGTACTAATAAACGAGCACGTAAATTGGATCTCAGACGTGCAGACTTCGATGGGCTTCGGGGGGCACTTGGCCAGATGCAACCAACTAACGAAGGCGGGACGAATTCCAAATGGAACGACTTCAAGAATCGTTTTATGGATCGTCAGGCCGAGTGCGTTCCTACGAAGGCTGTCAGACTAGCGAGCATTCAACCTAGGTGGTTTTCTCAAGAAATCGCTATTAAAGCTAGAAAGACAGCGCACAGAGCATGGATGAGGAATAGTAGTGCGTTGCACCATGAAGCCTATGTGACCCATAGTAGAACGGTTAAGGCACTAGTGCGCACAGCTAAGCGTAACGAAGAAATTCGTGTAACCTCTCTCTCCAAAGAGAGCCCCATGGAGTTCTTCACGTACGTGAACAGCCGAAAACCAGTACGCCAACGCATCGGACCCCTGAAGGACGCGGACGTCGTTCTCCAGGATTCAGATGAAGAAATAGCTGGCATACTCAACGACTACTTCTCCTCGGTTTTCACGAAGAAAAGGGGCGGAGAGATACCCAGACCGCCGATAGAGATAGATCGTGAGTTAGAATCACTAGAAGCAATAATTACAACTTCCGAAGAGGTTGCTAGGAGGCTAGATCAGTTAAATGAGTATAAATCTCCAGGTTCTGACGGCTTCCTGCCAAGAGTGCTGCGTGAGGTGAAAGATCAGGTGAGCCCTCATCTTTCTGAGATCTTTAACTCATCGCTCGACAGTGGCGAAGTACCTAGGGACTGGCGTATGGCCAATGTCACCCCGATCCACAAAAGGGGGACCCTGGCACCGCAGGAAACTTCCGACCAATAAGTCTCACTTTAATCGTGGGCAAAGTACTGGAAGGCATCATAGGGGATAGGATAATGAATCATTTAGAGTCTCACAACCTGTTGAGAGACACCCAGCATGGCTTCCGAAGAAAGCGCTCGTGCCTCACGAACTTGCTTGAATTCTTCCACGGAATAATGAGTGAGTTTGACAGAAGCCGAGCGGTGGACATACTTTATTTGGATTTCTAACAGGCTTTCGATAAAGTCCCCCACCGCTGACTGATGGCGAAAGTACGTGCCCTGGGAATAAGAGAAAAGGTCGCAAACTGGTCAGAAAATTGGTTATCGGACAGGCGACAGAGGGTTACTATGGGCGGCCACGCCTCTCAGTGACCGTCAGTAACGAGCGGAGTCCCACAAGGCTCCGTGTTTGACCCTCTGTCATTCATTATCTACACCATCGACATAGATGAAAGACTGGTGAGCCACCTCGCGCAATTTTCCGACCACACAAAACTTGGAGCGAACGTAGCAACGCCCGAAAACATCGAGGGGTTGAGGGAGGACATACGGATGATCGGCGAGTGGGCTGAGAAGTGGCAGATGCCTTTCAACTTGGACAAGTGCAAGGTGATGCAAATCGGGTATGCGAATCCCCGGTCAGACTACAAGCTACAAGTTATGTATCTTTAGTCAACTGATGTCAAGAAGGTCTTGGATATGCTAATGAACAGCGATCTCAAATTCTCAAAGCAGTGCTTACAGGTAGAAAAGACTGCCTAGCGCCTGCTGGGTTACATCAGGAGGCAATTTAGCTTTCGGAACAAGGATGTTGTTCTGCTCTTGTACAACTCACTGGTACCGCCTCACCTGGAGTACGAGGTTCAGTTCTGGTCTCCATACTACCGAAAAGAAATCGATCATTTGGAAAAGGTACGAGCCTGGGCTATGAAACTGATCCCATCGCTAAAGAACAAGATATACCAGGAAGGACTGCAAGATCTCAGTGTCTTTTTGTTCGAGAATCGAAGACTGCGCGGTCGTCTCATAGAGACTTTCATAATTTTGAAGGGATTTGAAAATGTTGACTACACGAAGTACTTTAACCTTAACTGGAATGCCACTCGAAATCAAGGGTGGAAGTAGGAGTTGCCCAGATTTAATACGCTTCCGGTGGGTAAATTCTTCACGTAGGACATCTGCGACACGTGGAATAGAGTGACAGTGGTAGTTTTACACAGTATCAATGTCGAACAATTCAAGAGTCTACTCGACAACATATACTTTAGAACAAAATGTGGGGATAGCAATTTTGTGGTGCGTGCCAGTAGGAGAGTTAAATCTAGATTAGTGTAGGAGAGCTATGTTTCCTTTTCTAAGTAGTGCCTCCTCAGCATTGGCCTCAAGGCCTTTGAGGTACTTCTTTTCCGTGTAACTCTCTCGACCACATACTCTCTTACTCTCTCTCAATGTCTCTCTCTCTCTCTCTCTCTCTCTCTCCCTCTCTCTCTCTCTCTTACCCGTATACTCTTTATTCCACGCATACTATCCCTCGTCCCCATACTCTCTCTGTCAAGTAGAGGGAGAGGTTACGCCCCCTTGTCGCTGGAAGAGAGCTTGTGTGGACTTTTGACTTTTCGAGCTATGTCGACGGGGGTACCTCTCTTTTGGGTACCCCTGATTTGGTCGGAAACGAGGTTCCAGACTAAGTGCGTCATTCTTTTTTCTACTCTATCCTTCTCCTCTTTCACTTTTTCCTATCTCTTCAACTTAATATATAAAAAAAGAAGAAGAAAAAAACAAAAAAACCTACTACTATCAAGTCATTATCACCCTTTTTTCAATCTTTCTAAATATAAGGACCTGGCAGCTACCTCACGCGTCTAATGAGAGGCTTTAGAACCTCTATAAACAACCCCAATCGACGCTCACTGGTTGCGAGAGACTAGGACTAGAGGTGTCCTAGGCGTTGGGGCACGATGAATGGGATGAGGTTAGTGCCCCGTTAACCCCTTCCCTGGCGCGTAATTATTGACCATTCCCAGTGATCGTTGACGGGTGCCTCTGGTAGCATCGGTCTGAGGTGACGGCCCTTTGTTCCCAGGTTGGTTGCGAGGTCAATAAAAAGCCTTGGGTCGAGTCTCTTGGTGTGGCGGGATATCCATTGAACGCTGCTCCGAGATCTTGGCCGTCGTGAAGGGAACTAGTAGGAGTTTAGTACGGGACGTGCTCCGTTGTTCACCTGGTGAGAAATCGATGGTTCCTTCGAGGACCCTCAATGCTGCTTGGTTGTGAGCCACGGCACACCGAGGTTTGACGACTCGGTCGGACGAACAGCAGCACATGAAGCGTGCCTTCTGAAAGATCCGAAACCTCTCCGATGGATAGGCGGGAGAGACTCACGCGGGGAGAACTCACCAACCCCCTTTTTTACTATTGATTGGTCGCAAAGTTTTGAGAGAGAGAAAGTGTTCAAAATGACAGGGAAAAAAGGTCCAGCTGCACTCAAATATACATGTGCGATATGCCAGAAGGATAAGTGGTGCGTGGACTTCCCGGAAGGATGTTTTTCAAAATGCCACCCGGGAAGTATATGCACCGACTGCATCCTTAAAGGAGAGGTCCGAGAGGCAGTGGCATACTGCAATGAACTCAAAGATCTCTTCACAACCTCTGAAGAAAAATCTAGGGCGCTGGGAAGTAAAATACAGACCCTAGAAACGCAGCACGCGCTTCAGATTCGGCGTCTCGAGGAGAGAATCCTAGAGCTCGCCTCTAAACTAGAGGCCCAGTCAGCTCAAGCTCGACACAAAAGTCCCACTAACTTGAGTGGTTCCGCCGATGTGACTCTAGCTCAAGGAGCTGAAACTGCATTGGCAGTCCCACTTCAGCCATGCGGAGAAGCCAATAAGAAAAAAAAGAAGAAAAAGAAGAAAAACAACCTTAATGCAGCTCACCCCAGTGTAGAGGATTCGAGCGTTACTGGTGTGCAAGGGAAAGTGGAAAGAGAAGAAGAGAAAAGAGAAACAGAAGAAAAGACGAATGAAGATCGAAAAAAGGGAAGAAGAAGAAGAAAAAGAAGAAAAACAAGGGAAATACAGAGACGAAAGAGAAAAGAGATAAGTCTATGATGAAAGAAAAGAGTGCAGTCAAATGTGCGAGGGTCAACCTTATTCGGAACTCTCCAGCACGGGCCCTGCAACCCCTGCTAGCAGCATGCCTTCGCACGAGTGTGAAGGTAACTTTCCTACCAGGAAGGGGAAACCAGCAGATCAGAGAAGAGACGGAAAAATCTCAGATTTCTGAGAACTCAGTCGTTGCCCTAATGGTAAGTGGCAACGACTTCTACCTGAGAGGACGAAGGATAGGCTCCACAGAAAGGATTCTTAACACAGTCATGGGTGCTGTGGACGACTGTGGGCTAAAAACACGCAGAGGTCAATCAGGAACAGGTTTCTTGAGCTCCGTGGCCTCGTAGCAACAGAAGAACCTGAGATGGTAGCCATAACGGAGTCGTGGATAAAAAGCTCAAGCCGAGATTTTGAAGGTGAATTCACGATTCCCGGTTACCATCTCTTCCTGAAAGATAGGCCAGACAGAGGGGGTGGCGGTGTGATGTTGTATGTCCAAGATACTCTCAACTCGACGGATTGCAACATCGTATCCGACCATGAACTACTAGGTGTTGACCTAGAGATAGGTCCTGCCAAATACAGGACCCTGGTGCTTTATAGACCTCTTGCCCAACTCGGTGAAAAGGACAGAGATCTGTACCAGCTACTAGGAGAACTTGTCGAAGACAGAGTGTGTATCGTCATGGGGGATCTCAACACACAAGTTGACTGGGAAACCAGAGAACCCTGTGGCGAAAACGCACTACTCCTGGAGTTCGCGAACAACGAGTTCCTGACTCAATGGGTGAGATAGCCAACGAGAGGAGACAAAATCCTCGACTTGGTTTTCATCTCTGAGGATGACATCGTTGAGGACCTCTCTGTTGGCGAAGAGCTCGGTGGCAGTGACCACCGACTAATTAGATTTGTAGTCAAAGTCCCGAAGGCAGGGCCTGAAACTAGTAAATCGAGGAAACTCGATTTGAGAAGAGCAGACTTTGCAAGTATTCGTGCTGGACTGACTGACGCGAGGCTAGAAGTGTGCGATGCTGTTAAAGACTCGTGGAACAGTTTCAAAACCACATTCATGAGTCTTCAATCGCGTTTCATCCCTCTGAAATGCTCCTGTCGGTCTTCTGTTCAACCAAAGTGGTTTAATCGAGAAATCGGCCAACTGCTTAGGGAGAAGAGAACTGTGTACCGGCAATCGAAGATCTCCGGTGACTTTCACGAATACCGGAGGCTAGCCAGGAGAGTGAAGTCCAGCATAAAGGCGGCTAAGCGGTCTGAGGAACTCCGAGTGGCGAGACTCTGTAAAGAGAATCCCAAGGAGTTCTTTGGATATGTAAACAGCCGTAAACCAATCCGTCGAACGATTGGACCTTTGAGGAATTAGGAGGGGACATTAAAGCATTCAGATGCAGAAAATGCTAACCTCCTCAACGACTACTTCTCTTCAGTGTTTACTGAAGAGTGTGGTCCTATCCCCCAGCCGACGGATTCCTACTCGGAGGAAAAGCTGGAGGATATGGACTTCACCGAAGGAGAAATAAAAAAGAAGATCACTGACCTAATGAAGAATAAGTCACCTGGCCCGGATGGGTTCCTACCTAAAGTGTTGAAAGAAGTGCGCGATCAAGTGTCACGACACCTGAGCACAATCTTCAACATGTCAATCCGGACCGGTTATCATTTCCTTTTTATTTTGTTTGTGTAATTTGTTGGCACTTCGCCTCTTTTTCTTCAATTTTAATTAGATGGTTCTGTTTTTCTTGTTTAGGTATAAATTCCTATTTCGTTTTCTCGGGAGCAGCTTCTTCCGCTCGGAAATAGGGTTTGCCTGGTGGCGCGCACCCTAACTGCTCTCGGAATGTCTAGGTCGAGGTTCAAGGTCGGGTGTATCTCATTTTAAATTTTGTCCCAGGTCTTTCTCCCTAGCCTTTGGAGTTCGATATTCAGTGGATTCAGACCTGCTCTTGCGTGCAGTTCTGTTTGCTGAATATGATCTATCCTTTGTGCTCCAGCTATAAGCAGGGCTGCTTTGTTCTGCACTCTCTGCATTTGTCTGAGAGAAGTAGAACTCGCAGCCTGCATGACCACTGGCGGGTACGCTAAGGTCGAGCGTACTAGAGCAGTGTATAGCTTTTTAAGTTTGTTGGAGCTGATGCTTTTAATCTATACAGTTTTCCGAGCTGTATTTTGGCGAGGGAGATTCTGCTGTTAATGTGGACTTTGTATCCTTTTGATGTTAAGTGCAGACCTAGGAGTTTGCATTCATTTCTGAACGGGTAAACTTCGACGTCCACTATCACATCAACTCGTTTTTGGCGGTTTATTGGAAGGATCTGGAACTTTTGGCGGTTGGTCTTGATTTTCCACTTTCGTTCGTATCGACTGATGTTATTGATTTCGATGGTTGTCTGCCTTGCTTGATATCCAGCATGTTTGTAATAGCTGGGGATGATAAGTGTGATGTCTTCTGCAAACTGCAGGTATATCACGTCCTCCCCTACTGGATCAGGTAAGTCCAGTGTGTACACAAGGTACAGCAGCGGACTCAGACAGCCACCTTGTGGAACACCCGCCTCATGTTCAAACTCGGGTTCTCTGTAGTCCTCGATCGAAATTTGGGCTTTTCTGTGCATGATGTAGTCACAGAGGATCCTTTCCAGGATTGGATTCGGCTGGAGGCCTAAGATCTTACATTGAAGACCTCTTAGCCAAACCTTATCGAAGGCCTTTTGCACATCTCGCATCACCACGTCTACGTATTTCCTCTCAGCTTAACACCGGGCAAGCTTTTCGTTGAGAAGGGAACCCGTGACGCTGAGGGCTGTGAGCTTCCAGCTCAGTCAGTTGGTCTTGTAACCTGTTGACTAGATGCTTTTCGTAGACTTTATCTATAATCTCTTGTAGTCCACTAGTTGATCGGGCTTCCTTCCTTTAGGTATAAAAATGATTTTATCCATCTTGAAACCGTCGGGGAAGTTATTTTTGGTAATGCCTGTCCAGCCTGGTTTAAAGTTTTTATGACTGTCATGACCTCTTCTGGTGTAGTTGGTCGGCCATGGTCTGCCAAAACCCTCCCATCATCGACATTGGCATGTGGGAGCGTGCGATGCACAATCTGATTAAAATCTTCAAATCAGTTGGCCCTCGAATTCCTGGTCGAATTCCGCATTGTCTTCTAGTGTTATCGTGAAGATATCTTTCCAGAATGTGCGGAATCTCTCTTTCAAAACCACCGGGTCTTCCAAGTAGTCATCGCCCTCCTTAATGCGGGCCTTTTCTCTACTTGTAAGATTTTTTAACTTGTTCACAAGTCGCCAGAACACATTAGGTCTCACCTCACTGCCTACTTTTTCAATCAGGCTGTCCCAGATCTCAGCCTGTTGCTGGGTAATAGCCTGCTTTAGATCTTCACTTAGGCGTCGTAGCAGCGAGCTTCTTTCCCGATTTGCACCATCTCTCCTAATTTCTTCATACACCTCCCTGCGCACTCTAGTGATCTCTCTCATTTCCTCGGTCCATCTCGGTTGTGGGAAAGTTTTGTACCTCTTCATCGGTACACTCTCACGATCCGCCTCGATGATGTGGGCAGTTATCTTCTCCAGCACCTCGTCGATCTTCTTTAACCTTGCTCCGTTTAGGTCTGCCGGTTCAAATCTATCAAGGATTTTCTTTTAGCGTTCCCAGTTGGCCGAAGCGTAGCTTTTGCGAAGGGGGATTGAAAGCTGGATTGGCGCGAGAGAAATGGTGGTCAAAATCGCTATGTTGTCGCTGGGAACTATTGGGCCTGGCTCAGTACGGTTACTGAAGGCCAAGCCATCGCTTGTCATGATTATGTCGGGCTTTGTTGCTGACCGAGTGGTGATATAGGTCGGAAAATCCGGACCGATTCGCTGGATGTTTTTCCTTCGCATAATCATTTCCTAGTTATGGCATCTTTCATCCGTGTTACAATAGCCAGCCGGTCGGCATCTGGCATTGAGGTCGCCCCCAAAGAATGCCATTCTGCCGTGGCCAAAGAGGATGTAGAAGTTTGTGAGAGGAAGGTATCTTCGTCGAGGTGGTTGGTATGCCACCACGATTATGAGCTTGCCCACTAGAGTGTGCAGCTCTACCATCACGAAGGACTCGTCCATATCCGGAAGGTATCTGAACGAGAGATTCCTTATGACGGGAACGGCAGCACCGTCGTACCTCTCCTGAGAATGGTTTTTCAAGGCGACTCTGTAACCTGGTATCTTTAACTGCTTGTTGGTCGTATCGATACCATGCTCCGTCATTAATATGATGTGGGGAACAAGCACACGGAATATGTTTCCGTATGCCGCGGCTTTTTCCTCCCATCCATTCACGTTGAGTGTCAAGATCCTTAACCTGTTGTTCTGATTTTTTATTCTCTGTTCTGGCTTAGGTGGATGTCAAAGTGTTTACGGGTTGTCGACTTGCGTTTCCCGTTCCACTTCTTTTTGAACTCTGCTGGGGAGAGTTCAATAAATGTTTTCCTGTAGAGGGCGACGTTCTGGTTGAATAGGGCCTCCTCAACCGATTCTTCTTCTCATTGAGCGTCGAAGTCCCATTTATAATACATTTTCTTTAGTTCCACGCAATTTTTTTTGCGTCCCAGTCCTTCGGGAAGGGGAATTGTTCGCTCGCGTATATGTAGAGGTTAATTTGGTCTGTATCTACCTTTTTCTTAGTTCCTCTTCTACCTTTTTAGCGGCGTACTTCCCTTTTTGCGTTCTCTGTGTCTGAGGTGTCTGTGTTTTCCGTGGTTTCAGAGGATTCTGTTTCTACCTGTTCCTCGTCCTTTGGGTTAGTCGAGTGTGCTGCTTTTGCGGCCGCCTCTCTCTCTCTTTTTTGGCCTCAATCCTTGGGTCGAGCCGTCTATTTTCGCCTTCTTTTCTCTTCTCTTGGCTCTTTCCTGGCATCTGTTTGGGATTCAGCTGCAGTTGCAGTACATCCTCTGAAGGAGAGTTATCAGGGAACCACATTTCACTCATGCTGTTCTTAGCGAGCATTTGGTTGAGTTCCTTCTCGAATACTCCTGGTTGAGTTAGGTTCCTGACGTGAGCGTATAAGATGCAGGTCAGTATCTTCGTCGAGTTTTCGTTCTCGATTCTCAAGTAAGTCTTTTTGTTTTCAGTTTCTGTGAATACTGCTTTTTCCGCCTGAGCATATGATGTTTTGCTCTTGCATTCATGCTCGTCTTTCTTTAGCTGCACCTTCTTCTTTATAAGTTCCTTTTTCATTGGGTAGGCCATGGCCATGGAACGATGTCCTTGGCCGCAGTTTGCACACTTCTCCCTGAGACTGATGCAATTCTTCCAGTAGTGACCTGGCTCACTGCACCTTGAACATATTTTCTGCGGTTCTGTGCATTCTTTTGTTGTCTGCGTCTCCATTTTATAGCAGCGGAAGCAGAATTGTATGGGAGTGAATTCTTCCATCTCAATCTGCTCCCCACTGATCTTTGCATTAAAAAGCAGTTATCCATTTTCCTTTGCCTTTTGAGCCATTGTTTTGTCGGAGAAGACAACCTTAAACACGTGAGTGTACTCCGAATTGTCCCTCTTGTTCCAAAACTTAATAATTTCGGATACTTTGGCCCACGGTTGATTTTTTAATATTTCTTCTTTTATCTCTTCATTAGAGTGCTGTCCTATCCAAGGGTCCAGTCGTCGGCAGAATACACTCCTGTGGGTTAGGATCTGCGGTGTAATTGCCGGTTGTAGGCCTATTTCACGGAGCGTTCCGACTGATTCTTCTTTTGTAATACTCTCCACATCCTTCTCCTTCTCACATATCGCACATAACCTGTTGGTACTTCGAGCAGGCGGAGCATTGCGATCTTCAACTTTCCGTATACTACTTCAAAGACCTTATCTCAGCTGGGTCTGCTGCTTCCGCTGATGGTGCGCAGCTGGATCCGAGTGGTCTCATTTTGTTCCATTTTTCCCCAGGGTGGGCGGCCCCTCGGGCTGTCTTTCTTCTTGTTGATTCTTATATGAGGATTCTGGTTATTCGTGGCTGTATTGAATGTATTCCCTTTACTGTATGGTCCGCTTCTTCTTCTTGGTAGAACGCTTTGAAAGCCGCCCCCTCCTCGTTGCAAGCGAGTTTCCATGAACATGAACCTTGGGATGAAATAGATGAATGATGGGGGGGGGGAGCCCGGGGAGGCCCCTCAGACAGATGAAATGTGGCGGACTTAATGATGGGTGGTGATCGAATCAACTACCACCACCCGGGGGTGCCGCATCGTCTGGAGTTTGGTTATCGATGCTGCTTCCAACTTACACAGGGACAGTTGTGTGTCCCCCTATGGTGCTGGCAGGAAACTACCCTTAGAGATTAGAGCGAACTCTTCCCCAAAGCTTTCAGCATCGCCTCGTAACCCGGTGGTCTCTTCCATAGAGTTCCACAGTGGGCTAATATTCAAACCTGCTTTCCTTTACGTCTCCAATTATGTCTATCAAAGTGGACCGACATAGTTGGAGCGAGACTAGGTGAATAGAAGTTCAGTTCATTTCAGCTTCCTTTCCCCGATGAGGGGGCCACGGGGGGATTAGCCAGAGATCGGTCGGCTATACGTGGTTCCGCAGAAAATAGATCTTGTAGTCCCCGTTGGGAAAAGTACAATTCGTTGACGATTTCTTTCAGGTGACCTTCCCTCGACTTTTCCGCCTTTGCCGGCTGGGACTTCTAGTTGAGCGTAAAATAATTAAAGTTTTCTTCCAAGTCTTCCAGCATTGTTTTTTATTTGGGGAAGTGGTGAGTAAGTGAGTGTGATAGATAGTGGTGCATTAGAATTGGGGGGTTTGGGGATAGTGGTGAAAACAGGAGGTCTGAGAGTTGTAAGATTTGCAAAAGGTGCCTGGAGATCAGGCTAATCTCTTTCTTTGTTTGTTTTGTATTTATTATAATATTATTGTTTTTATAGATGTATATATATGTATACAAGTATGTATGCATGTATATATTATTATTATAAGGCGTTCAAACCTTTGGTTCTTTGTACAATTTGTTTTAACTTATTGACTTAACGTGTAATTTGGTTATTTAGAATGATTTTACGATTTATGTTTCTTCTTCGATTCTTACGTTTTGTCTTATTTTGTTTTATAATTGTTACGCTTTATTCTTATTTAATATTTGTGTTCTGTGTGTTATTTTAGTTCTTTCACTGTTTTTCTATATTCGTAATTGGTAGTTATGTATTTGTGTCTGTTTGTATTTACTGTTTTCATCATCTTATTCTTCTTTCTTCGTTGTCTTCATTAGGTTGTTTTGGTTATCATGGTTCTTGATGTATAGTCGGTTCAGGTGGTCATTTTCGGTTAGTTTTCATCATCGGTTTGGTTGGTAGTTTAGTCCTATGCAAAAAATAGGACAATTGCGCCTTCAAGCTTGCTGACGCTGCTTGGGAATCTTGCGCGGCTGGGGCCTTGTTAGTTTTCTACGATGAGTGCTCTAATTTCTTCATTGCTATACGTTATTATTTTTTCTTTCATATCTGACGCTCTTTAATTTAAGATCGTATTGAGCGGTTTGATGTCCACCGCTCTGTGCAGATCCACTTGCCTCCTCATTTCCCTCCTTCGTATGTTAGTAATTAGGTACATACATTTATTTTGTACCCTTTGCAACTCTTTTTGCGATGTTTTTGAGGCTCCTACAGAGTTGCAGGAGGATAGATGAGGGTGGGTCTGACTAGCGCCAGGAATATTTTCTTCTTGTTCCTTTGGCTGAAGTTTCTGAAGCTGTAGAGGGTTCTGACTGCCGGGGTTGCTTTTTGAATCCGTTCTGTGAGGTGCTTCTTGTACTCGTTAGAAGTGATCTTTAATCCGAGTACATTGCACTCGTTTGTGTAGTGATAACGCGTATCCTCCACTCTCACATCAGCTGTTTTTCTTCTTCCTAATGGGACGATCTTGAATTTGTCGCCATTAGTTCGGATTTTCCATTTGGATTCATAAGCGTTGATTTTTCGTATTTCCTCGGCACTCTTTTGAGCTTGCCAAGGCGCGTTTCCATATCCACTTACTATGATTTGAGTTATGTCATCGGCAAACTGGATATTCAGACTAGAGGAGTGGGTTGGCCCTGGTATGTCGGCTGTATATATCGAGTATAGGGTTGGACTGAGGCAGCCGCCTTGGGAGGCAATCCTGCTTGTAGATTAAAGGCGGGACCGTCCGTGCTCCCTATACTGATGTAGGCCGACCTCTCCATGACATAATCACAGAGGATTTTTTTCCAGTTTTGAACTTAAACCCAGCTGTAGGATCTTGTATTGCATCCCCCTTAGCCATACTTTATCGAATGCCTTTGACACATCTCTACACACTATGTCGATATAGCTCCTGTTTTTCTTCGCTTGAGCAATCTTTTCTGTGATGACATTTATTGCCATCTCGGTGCTTCTCTTCTTTCTGAAGCCGTAATGCATTTCGTTGTATAGCGAATTATCCTCCAAGTGCTACGAGGTATTACTTCAGGGCTCATGTGATAATTGAAAGGTAATAGGAAGTTGGCCAAGCAGATGTCCGGCTTGGTGGCACTCCTTTCCGTGAGTCTTCCAGCATCTTAGAAGCCATATTAATAAATGAACATAAGCCGGCCATCAACAGTCTAGCGACAAGTGGAATCGCACATTAAAACTATTTTAAAAATTCCATCACAGGAGTGGCCCATTTCCTCTAACGTTACGTTTAACCAAGGCGGAATAAATACCCCTTAGAAATCGTTTTCTTTCCCACAACAGGCGAAATAAACAAAACTAAATCAAAATAAAAGTAAAAATTAAAGCTAACGAGTTAGCAAAAACATAATTGAAAGGCTTGAATGCCTAAAGACGGAGGACAAAGATATATATATATATATATATATATATATATATATATATATATATATATATATATATATATATATATATATATATATATATAATAATAAAATAAAAAGATAACAATAAATATATAACCAAATAAAAGGTAAGATAAGAAAACAACAACAAAAGTGTCAGATAAAAAACTGACACCATCGAAAGAGGAGGAACAAAAAAGAAATAGTAAAAAGTAAGATGCCTGAGATGCCCTCTACACCAGGGCAAATATAAATATTCTTCACCACTATCTACACCTACAACACATTTTCCCCACTTGTTACATCAATCAATCTTTTACTTTCTGCCAGATCCTCACCCCACTCATTACATCAGTAAAGGAGGCAAGAACATTTAAAAACGCTCCGAAGATGATCGAATAAGATCGAAAGTTTAGCAATTTAGTTTGGTTTTACCAAACACATTCATTTAAAAAACAGATGAATCCTGAACAAGTAATCCACCATCTACAAGATGGAATCAAAAAGATAGTTAGAAGAAGAGAAACTCGTCAAAGGAAATTAATTAAGGCAAAATAGACAATAGTCTGCAACAAAATTTGCATATATATATATATATATATATATATATATATATATATATATATATATATATATATATATTGATAACTTCACTGAAAAAATAAGTATTTTACACTCAAACATTCAAAATATACAATGGTCTTCAACAAAATTTGCATATATATATATATATATATATATATATATATATATATATATATATATATATATATATATATATATATGTATAAATCTTTCATGAACGCGAAAGAATGATGAAATGAATACAGCAAACGGCAAGAAACAGAAAAACAGGATAATTTTTCCTTGGAAATGTTATTTCCTAATTCTTAAAAATTAAGTACAGAGGTGGGATTCGAACCGTGCACACTGAGGCAGCGAGCAACTTCTTTGATCTCAATTAAACCGTCCCTTAGACCACTCAGCTACGCGGAAGACAAAAATCTTCTGAATAAACAAGCTCTTTAAGTTACGCTTGTTTATTCTTACGGACTCTTTCAGGTGAACGCAGAATTGAAACATGGGGGATTGTCCTGATGGGAAATCACATTCCAAGAATTTCTGGAGAGGTCTCGGGCTGTGAGCAACATTTAATCTCTCAAGACAGCTTGATACTTCTCTGAATTCATCGTACCATCACAAACGTTGAGATGACCCATCCCTGAACTTGACATGCAACCAATACCATTACAGAGGGATCACTATCCCATACTGTAGGCAGTATGTACTCTTGAATCCACTTATACCCTGACTTACTGCGTATTCTAATTTTGCCTGGGGTCGAGAACAACTGGACCGTAGATTCCTCGGAACTTACAACACGTCTCCACTGAAACAAGGTCCAGTTGCGATGATTACTGCCTAAGCTATTCGATGTCAATTCTGGCGGGCTTTACCTAACTTCAGGCATTGTGCAAGCAGTCTGCGACGGACTGCTCGGACGAATGCAGCTGGACGGCGGTTTTCATACAATCCCGAAAGCTCATGCGACGCAAAGACCTATCGTCACATTGTATGTTGAACCTAGGTCATCCAGTATGAGGTCGGTACTGGATATTCCCAATTTCTAGGACCCTCTTCAACACTTTTGAAACACGGGGATATGATCTACCGTCCCTCCGAACGATTTATCAACAACAGCGTGGGTATAAAACTTCTTTCCTCCACGGTATACTTACATGTTATTTTCATGATCATATCATTACTAGAGCCTGTAGACATGGAATATTCTATTAATCAACAAATATGAAAACATTTTGACAGTAACATACCGCATATTGAGGAAAGGATTTCTTACCTTTCAATAGTATTATCATTTAAAATATTTATAAAGTTATAAGAAAGCTTTTACTTTAATTTTGCTTTCCAGGTGCATTAGACACATGCATACAAAACTACCAACATATCCATATAATACCCAAGTTGACCAAAGTGATAATAGTCGTCGGAGAAATAAATATATATATATATATATATATATATATATATATATATATATATATATATATATATATATATATATATATATATATATATATATATCAAAGTAGCGCGAGAGAATGATGAAAATGATTTCATTAAACCACATTGAAAGAGAAAACGGAATAATTTTTCCTTGCAGTAATATTTTTATTACCTTTTTTAGAAAAATTCGGTGCAGGGAAGCGATTCGAACTAGGCACACTGAGGCAGCGAGCACCGTTTTGGTTCTCTGCGTAGCATAGTGTACTAACGGCATACTTTTAACTGTGATCAAAGCGGTGCTCGCTGCCTCAGTGTGCATGGTTCGAATCGCTTCCCTGGACGGATTTTTTCGAAAAAAGGTAATAAAAATATTACTGCAAGGAAAAATTATTCCGTTTTCTCTTTCAATTGGTATATATATATATATATATATATATATATATATATATATATATATATATATATATATATATATATATATATATATTTATATATATATATATATATATATATATATATATATATATATATATATATATATATATTGTATAATAAACGAAAGGATGTAGAAGAAGAAATTAATTGCATTACTCGAGTTAATAATAACGTTCCGTGTGTGTGTTAATTTCACATATCTTCTGGTACTGAAAATATACAAATGTAGAATGACTCTTTTCAATTACATTATTTGGGAGATGTATCAAATTGTTCAAAATGATTTTTTTAATGTTTTTTTATTAGGTCACAGCAAAGATTGGCATGGTTTTTATATTTAGGTGTCATTTTATTTTGTTATAAATCTCAATGAATAGCTGAAAAGATGAAAAGTAACTTAAAACAGAAAGACATAAATAATTGGGATTAAACTAACACATGTGCATATTGGTCAAGATTAAAGAAATGAAAGAATGTATAAATAAAATGCATTGCAGTATATGTAAATAAGAAATGGGTATAATAATGTTTGAGTGTAAAATACACTTTTTTTAGTGAAGTTATCAATATATATATATATATATATATATATATATATATATATATATATATATATATATATATATATATATATATATATGCAAATTTTGTTGCAGACTATTGTCCATTTTGCCTTAATTAATTTCCTTTGGCAAGTTTCTCTTCTTCTAACTATCTTTTTTATTCCATCTTGTAGATGGTGTATTACTTGTTCAGGATTCATCTGTTTTTTAAATGAGTGTGTTTGGTAAAACCAAACTAAATTGCTAAACTTTCGATCTTATTCGATCATCTTCGGAGCGTTTTTGAATGTTCTTGCCTCCTTTACCGATGTAATGAGTGGAGTCAGGATCCGGCAGGAAGTAAAAGATTGAATGATTGATTGATGTAACAAGTGGGGAAAATGTTTTGTACGTGTAGATAGTGGTGAAGAATATTTATATTTGCCGTGGTGTAGAGGGCATCTCAGTCATCTTACTTTTTACTATTTATATTTTGTTGCTCCTCTTTCTTCGATGGTGTCAGTTTTTTAGCTGACACTTTTGTTGTTGTTTTCTTATCTTACCTTATATATATATATATATATATATATATATATATATATATATATATATATATATATATATATACTAATTTTAATATACTATTTAATTTTAATTTTTTTGTGCATCTATATAGCTTTATGTTTATGTATGTGTATTTAATTTCGTTTGAGTAAAGTCTTTAGAACATTTGTACTTATTCTACCTTGGCTTTTCAATCCTGACCTCTGATGTTAATGTCTCGCTCAAATTTTCTCCCTCCCTAATTGCTTAGGCGGTATTTTAATCATCTTGTCAACCTTTTTTAGTCTTTTGAATTTACCTGATTTAATGATCTTAGTTTGTAGGTTGTTTGCTTTTTGTGGGCGTTTCCTCTCCTCTGTATCATCCTTATATATATTACAATTTTCAAAACCTTGGTTATTCCTTGATAAAGAACTCGAAATAAAGTTCGAAATACTTGGAATCATCGTATTAATTTTCCCTGTAGGCTTTGTTGCATATATATATATATATATATATATATATATATATATATATATATATATATATATATATATATATATATATATATATCTATATGTATATATATATATATATATATATATATATATATATATATATATATATATATATATATATATTGTGTATTTTGCCTTAATTAATTTCTTTTGGCAACTTTGTCTTCTTCTAACTATTTGTTTTATTCCATCTTGTAGATAGTTAGAAGAAGTGAAAGTTGCCAAAGGAAATTAATTAAGGTAAAATACATAATGGTCTTCAACAAAATTTGCATTCAAGAAAGACTGTTACCCAATTACACTAATATATATATATATATATATATATATATATATATATATATATATATATATATATATATATATATATATATATATATATATATAGCAGGAATATGAAGACTCAGGTGATTTTACCCAGGTGTGTTTTTACAATTTAATATAATGTTATTTTTTGTTTAGTTCAGTAACTTCTAATACGTGATAATCAAGTCAGTTTGTTATAATTTCACTTTCTATTTTTTTTTAAACACCACTGGGTAATATTATTTAATTCTATATATTATTAGTGTTTTTACTTTAATTTTAATTATTGTCAATTTTATTATTTTAACTTGCCTTCTTCCGCTTTTTTTTAATGCATTCTTTTAAGTGTTATCAATTAATGTTCCTTCCCCTTCGCACTAGACGATATAGTCGCTGAAGATGGTCCTAGTAAAGGTCCGAAACGTCCGGCCAATAAATGATTAGTATAATCACCTGGGTCTTCATATTCCTGCTACATATCAGATTCCCAAGGAACAAATCAATTACCAGTATATATATATATATATATATATATATATATATATATATATATATATATATATATATATATGAAAGAACCCACAGTGATAGGATCAATTTATTCGCGAAACTAGGTTTTGACGTAAAATCGTCATTCGCTGGAAGAGAGTTCCAGCTATTGACGATGACGGAGGTTTCCCTAATAAATTGATCCTATCACTATAGTTTCTTTCCTGCATTTACATGTACGTTACTGTACTTCTGTGGATATATATATATATATATATATATATATATATATATATATATATATATATATATATATATATTACCAAACTTTGATTCATAACATATCTATTTAGAAGTGAATATAACTAGTCCTTTCATTCTTTAATACTAGTTCTTTCCTCACTGGTTAAACCATTATTACCACTCTTTTATTATGATACTTAGCTCCAATACCCCGATAAACATTGATATTATTACTTGAGTACCCCCACTAATAGGATGGTTCGTTATGATTAAGAACCGTAGTACGTTGGAAGAGCTTCATTAAGAAACTAGTTACGTACGTGCGTAGAGATCCATCGTTAGACTTAAGATAGAAGTCTACGCACCTCCGTAACTAGCTTCTGAATGAAGTTCTTGCTTGGTCAACGGTTTTTAATCCTATTAGGGTATGTGAATGCACTTAAATTGCCATAAATTGGATAGTGATATATTCTCTTCCAATTCTACTGTGCGTATTGCGCATGTGCTGAGTTAGCATACCATGGGAGAAAGAATAGAAGAATTAAGAAGGAATTCCTCCCCCCAAAAACAGAGTATTAGATATAATACAATGCCAGTTGCCACTTTTGCTGTTAAGCGTAGACGTTTAACCACTTCCGATCGTAGTAATCGCCATTTGGTGCCACTCAGCTTCCTCCAAAGATCACAAACTAGGGCATTTGACACCGTTGGATAGCTTCTGTGTGCCCAAGTCGGAAGAGGCCGATTAGCAGTTAACTCATAGGCATCGCAGAGGAATGCGGCCGCCAAATACCGGAGCCTAGTAAGCCTATTTCCGCTGTCACGCTTCCATTTGTCTGTTTGGCATCTTTTTTGCTCGTAATGTCACAGAAGAAAAATAGTTATGTACTCAGCCAGACAAATGAACCAAATGAACCATATATATATATATATATATATATATATATATATATATATATATATATATATATATATATATATATATATATATATATATATATGTGTGTGTGTGTGTGTGTGTGTGTGTGTGTGTGTGAAACAAAGCAGTTTAACAGTTTGCATATTTGAATTATTTCCAACCATAATTTTTGTACATTTACGAGATATAATAAAGACATTCTGTTATACAAACAGAACAAATTGAAGGGTGGAAATAAGTATTTGTACACTAAATACAGAGGATAATATTTCGTTGTGCCACTATTGTTTGCTATAACTGCTGTAAGGCATTTCTTATTAGACTTGACCAATTCATTGCAACATTGTTTTATATATATCTCGCTCTCATCAGACTAAAACAGTCATTCAAAATTAACCTGACTTATCTGATGCTGAGCAAACTTCGGTCGTCTAAATGAGTCTTCTTCGGAAAAATGGTCTTGCGTTGCTGATAGATATCTGAGAGCTTGTATATTAAGCGCCTAATTGTTGTTTTCGTAACTATTATCCCAGCTGTACACAGGTCATCTTTTAGTTCTGCTCTAGTTATCATCTAGTTATACCGATATAGGCATCCGTTCACAAGCTTGTTGTTGATGATTAAAGATTGGTGAAATAGATGGATAGTGGTAGAAAAAGGTGGTGTGAAAGAACTAAAAGGTGTTTTGCCCTTATGGTGAGGGCACCTTTAGCTTGCTTATTTTTTTGGGGGGAGGCAACTTTTACATTATTTTGTTGGTAGACAATTCTTGATTTTTCATAATTTATGTAATTTCTGATATATATACATATATATATATATATATATATATATATATATATATATATATATATATATATATATATATATATATATATATATATTTGTTTATTCATTTATTTATTATTTTTTATTAGTAGTATTAAGGTATCAGGCGTTTATGCCTTTATTTTTTCTTGGTGTTGAACTTATCGTATTATATTAGGTTGAGGAATAGGTTCTTGCGTGTTTTTTTAATGTTCTGTTGATTGAAGTTTTGTTGACGTGATTTGTGCACATATTAAGAAACAATAATAAATAATGAGAGCAAAATTTGTAAAAGGTTAGGCTACGTCTCTTAACAGCGTAGACTATTAGGCTTTTGCTTAGGCTACGTCTTGAAGTTGAGTAATAAGTCATTGCGGTTTATTTAAAAGTTGTGTTAATTTAATTTTTGTTCTGTACCCTCAAAGTGGAATGTCAAGTTGAAAGAAAGGCGCATTTTCGACACTTTTTGTTATTCATTTTGAATCGAGACGGGAACAATGCAAACCCAGCCAAAGTGCGTCGCGATATTTGTGGTGTACGGAGAAAATGCTTTATCAGAAAGGACAGCTCAATAGTGGTTTTCACGTTTCAAAAACGGTCATTTCAATCTTAATGACGAGGAACGTTCTGGTCGCCCCATTAAGTTGGATGAAGATCGATTGAACGACCTTCATGAAAATCCTCGTCAATCTACTAGAGAATTGGCCGTACAATTGGCGCGTGATCAGAAAATTGTAGTGAATAACCTTCATTCGATGGGGAAAGTTCAAAAACTCGGTGCATGGGTTCCGCACGCTTTGAGCGAAAGCAACAAACTTCAACGCTCTAAGGACAGATTTCTTCACCGCATCATCACTGGCGACGAAAAGTGGTGTGTTTATGTCAACATGAACCATCGAAAACAATGGCTTAGCCCCAATAAAAAAACAGTTCCGCGATTAAACCAAGGACTTCATCCACGAATGACGATGCTGTGTGTGTGGTGGGATTGTGAAGGCATCATTCTTTATGAGCTCCTTGCGAACAACGAGATTGTCAATGCAAGGTAGAATTAATTTTATAGCGTTTAAATTCTCTGCAGTGTTTAATTATCTTGCTTTTCAAATCATATGAGAGCTTTTTACTTTTTAACCATGATGACATAATATAAGATGTTATATGACGTAATGAAAAAATCATAACTAAGCAAAGTATTGTTGAAACCTGTTGGATCATTTTAGGTCTTTGTAGGCCATTCTAGACCAAATAATTGTGCAAATGAGCTAATTCAAAAATATTTTCCATGCATATTTAAATACATATTTCTGCCCTTATTTTGTCTTTTCACCAATAAAATATAATATACTCTTATCACATTTTTTCCGTTTATTTCGTTAACACATCAAAATACGTTAGATATAAAAATAAATACTACTCATTTTTAAAAATGAAATATATACAGGGTGTTCGGGCTAAATTTTTCGATTTTTAATTTTAATGTATTGGAAGACTGGAAGCCATCTAAATATTGGAAAAGAGTTACCTGCATCATCATGATTCGCGCCTGGTATCGAAATGCCGACATCATGATTGTACTCAATGCTCTCTTAACACTTTAAAGGCTGTAAGACGTGACATAACTCTAGCAAAATTCATGCACACTGAACTATCATTAAAACCAGAATTGGTAGGTTTGCTTAAGGAATTAGAGAACATATGAGCATATGTATGATAATGTACAATATTGTAACAAACTAATAAATACAAAATGATTTTATGTATGTTTTCATCCATATAGACGCCCATCAGGCAAAGCTGGCGGGTTTTTTCTTACTCTAGCCTCCCTGTAGGGCAAGAGAGAAAAAAAAAGAGTTGTAGAGTGGTGACGTCATTTCCATGTGCATATGACAGGACCACCCCAACTGGATGCAATCCTAGAGTGGGACCACCCCCACTTGGATGTATTCCGACTGAGGTCAAGTTGTAATTTACTTCCACTTCTTAGCTGTTGCATGGACTGCAAGCATTTTGGGGAAAGGCTATAAAATTCTCCCAGCATGCAACAAACTCCTTTCACCTTAACCTGGTCCCTCATGACAGTCTCATAAGGTGCGGCCCTACTTAATAGTAGTAAGGTTTACAGGGCCTACAGCCCAGGTAGGCTTTCTCCCTTAATCTCTCAATCAGTTGGAAGATGTCATCTGTTCCTGGGGAGCAATTAGCAACAACATCTTCCTCCATATAGTCCTGTGTAATAGAACGGGTTGAGGCCGCTTAATTTCAACCACTATCACATGTTATTTAAAACCACGATGCTACCCACGTGCATCTTCGCTTTGAAACCTGGCGCCTTATTGCAGCCACCTGAGTCAAAGTTTAAACAAAGAGGTTTATCTTCCCCCGTTCGCTCCATGCGCCGACCTCGCCAGATTGAGTTAGGCTTATAGGCAGATAAGGCATTGTTCTCAGGTTCGGCTGTGCATTCCCTAGAAGCCCACACTCTATTGTCCCCTACGCCAAGGGGATGTCCCGACTATTTATTTGGAAACTTTACCAATAAGATCAGATTGGAGATCCAGATTTTCGTGGCGAAACATCACTACGACCCATCTCAACTTGTGTGCCAAGGGACCTCGACCTCGAGATTCACCATCACTTGTCCAGAAGAAGGACAATATCCCTTGAGTGCCAAGGTTCGAGCCTTCGTGACGCCAAGTCCACAAGGCTTCCCCTGTTGTTCAGAAAGAGAACAACGTTAGAACAGCCATTGTTCTTTCGAGCCCGTAGACAAGAAACGGTTCTCATCCCCCCCCTGTTGTTTAGAAGAGAACAACGTAGAACAGCCATTGTTCTTTTGAACCCGTTGACAAGAAACGGTTCTCACCCATCCCCTGTTGTTCAGAAAGAGAACAAAGTTAGAACAGCCATTGTTCTTTTGAGCCTGTTGACAAGAAACGGTTCTCCCCCCTCCCCCCCGTTGTTCAGAAGAGAACAACGTAGAACAGCCATTGTTCTTCCAGCCCGTTCGCCAAGAAAAGGTTCTCACACTTCCCCCTTGTTGTTCAGAAGAGAACAACATTAGAACAGCCATTGTTCTCGAGCCCGTAGACAAGAGACGGTTCTCACCCCCCCTGTTGTTCAGAAGAGAACAACGTAGAACATCCATTGTTTTTCAAGCACGTTCGTCAAGAAACGGTTCTCATTCCCAAGACGCCACGTCAGGATCATTTAATTCCCCCCGTCCCTTCGGCTGGAACTCGCCAGCGGACCGAAAATTCCTTCACGTCGCCTTCCTCCGCACAACAAGTGTAATTACGTAAGCCGAACGTTACCTTTGAGTATTTAACCCTTTTGTCAACTCCATCCTGTGTTTTAAATGGTTTAGCGAACCATCTCATCCCTTTAATTTATATTTGTTTTACCTTTTAAATCTCCTAATCCTCGGATTAGCTAGATTTCCCACGACCCTTTCCAATTTTCTGTTTATGTCAATATTTTCC
The DNA here is from genome assembly GCA_963969495.1 of Ceratothoa steindachneri. Classification (NCBI taxonomy): domain Eukaryota; kingdom Metazoa; phylum Arthropoda; class Malacostraca; order Isopoda; family Cymothoidae; genus Ceratothoa; species Ceratothoa steindachneri. Next base: position 130,473,494 of record OZ018328.1, on the reverse strand, counting down.
GTTTGTGGGTTGTTGATAGTTTTTATTAATAAAACTCTATTTTATTAATGATAGCGATATTATTATCCTTGAGCTCAGTTCCACTTCTTAAGCATATCGAAGATACATAATATCGGTCAACACAGACATCCACGCACTTTAAAGATAATTAAATAAGTTCCCTCAACAAATATAGTTATATAAGGTATATCGTCGAGAGTCCATTCTACGATATATATATATATATATATATATATATATATATATATATACTATTTAAATTTGGTATCAAGTCTGTAAGGTTTAACGCTATATCTTTGCAAACACTGGTCTCAGTCGAGTAAAGCATAGTGTTATTCGTTATAATAATAGAGTATAGTAGTTCCCTTTTGTTTTAACGATTTCTATCCCCTTTTTTGAAACTTAAGAAGCTGGAGTAGCTCAAGGAACTGTTATAATATTTTGTTTGTGTTTTTTTTTGTGTGTGATTTTAGTCAGTGGTTATTTAGATCGAGAAACCAAGTACGAATAGGTCAGTGCCCATATTTAGGTAGGCTAATTCTCTAGAAGGCATAATTCTTGTTGCAAGGAATTTTAGTTGGTTGACTATTGCGCCCCCAAGTGCAAAGATGACTCAGTTCGAAATCTTTAAAGCGCAAGGAGAATCCGTGGGACTTTCCGGAAAAGAACTAATTGAGTACATTCAAGAGGAGCAAAGAAAAGAACGAGAAGAAAAAGAAAGAGAAAGAGAAATCCAACGAGAAGAAAGAGAAAGAGAGGAACGGAAAAGACAAGCTGAGCGTCACCATCAGATTGAATTAGCTCGTGTTGAAGCAGAAATACAGTCAGCCAGTTCACGTTCCGAAGCCCCTCCCAATCTCTCACTAAAGCTCCCCAATTTCAAGGATGGAGAGGATTTCGGAGCAGTTTCAGCCCACTTCGAAAAGATCCTCGAAATCAATAACATGGATGTAGGCTGAAGGTGTAGTCAGATTACTTCCCTTGTTAAATTGTAAATTGCGCAAAATTTTTATATCTTTACCATCTGAATGTACAATTAACTACAGCACCTTAAAAGCTGAGTTATTGGCCGCTCATAATATGACTCCCGATTTCTACCGCCAAGAATTTCGAGGAGGTCGTATTAAACCCGGACAGACGTTCCGTCAATTCGGATACATTCTTCAGAGGAATTTTATTTTGGTTAGAATCATCAAAGGTTGATCCTAACAAGTCCTTAACCGACTTCGTGTTGCGGGATCAATTTTTGGCGTCTCTCCCGACGGAGATCCGCGCGTTTGTCAAGGATCGTCGGTGCCAGACCTTTAAAAAATGTACCGAAGAAGCGGATGTCTATGCCGCAAGCCATAATTTATACCCAAAGGAGAATCGAACTTCTCACCATCCCCCCAACCAGGAAAGAAGGAAGGATTCGCGCCCCTTCCCAGGAAAGCTGACGAAGTTTCCGGGCCCCGTAAAACCCCAAAACTTCATTCCCCAAAACCAACAACGGGACTCCAAACCTCCTGTTAAGATTTCTCCTACATCTCTCTTCCCGAAACGACCAATCATATGCTTCACCTGTGGTGTAGAAAACCACATGAGCTGGAATTGCCTCCAAAATTCTAGGCTTAAAAGCGGACCAGCCCACCAAGTTCACCAGATTAATGCCACCCTGGCTTCGCCGATGGTGCAGACCCAAGCAGCAACTTCTCCCTCTCCGTCAGGCCACCAGGTAAATTTTATTTTTGACAAAAGTTCACCGGGAACTTTGAAATTTGAGGAGGGCAGCGTGAACGGCTGCCGAGTATCGACTCTCGTCAGGGACACAGGATGCACGTGTTTCATCGTGTCCGACGAGCTCCTTCCCCCAGTGGACCCTAACGACGAAAAATTTGCGGTGGTACATGACTACCTTGGGCGGGCGAACCGATTCCCCGTCATTAGATGTTACCTGCAGTGTCAATATTATGATGGCTGGGCTGAAGTCATTTCAGCACCCATAAAATTCTGTTCTGTACTTATAGGACAGAGCCCTCAAGTAAGCTCCGACCCTGTGTCCCAGGCCGCCCTTACTCGAGGTCGAGCTAAGAAGGAAGCCCAGGAGTCCGCCCCCCTCAGAACTCCGATACCGACCGAATTCTCGGAGATCCTTAACCAGGACTTTTGGACGGCACAAAAGGAGTGTGAAGCACTAACACCCTTATGGGATAAGGCCCAAAATCAGGACACGGAGACTGTCCGTGGACCCAAAGTCATCAGGTACCTGGAGCAAGGTGGCTTACTTTATCGATCCGCCGAGGACAGTAATAACGCTGTTACTACTGTCCTATGCCTTCCACGATCCCATGTCCCTATAGTGCTCAAAGTGGCTCATGACAGCATTTTTTCCAGTCATTTTAGTCACACCAAAACGGGCCAGCGCATTTTTAAATATTTTTATTGGCCGGGTGCTGCAGCTGACATCTTAAAGCATTGTCGATCGTGCGATGTGTGTCAGAAGACGTCCGCTAAGGGGCGGGTCAAACCTGCTCCCTTAAAAAGGGGACCAGTCATTACTGAGCCCTTCTCCAGAGTGGCCATCGACCTGGTTGTCCCTATCCACCCCCCCCGAGCGAAGGGCACAGCTACATTTTCACCTTGGTAGACTTTGCTACCCGTTTTCCCGAGGCTGTCCCCCTTCGCCGAATCGACAGTAATTCTTGCGCCGAGGCCCTCATTTCCATATTTTCAAGGGTAGGCGTCCCCAAGGAAATACTCTCCGATAGAGGCCGACAATTCACCTCTGAGTTGATGGAGTACGTAGGGAAGCTGCTCGTGGTAAGGCCCCATTTTACCACCCCCTTCCGGCCACAGACAAACGGGATGTCCGAGAAATTAAATGGAAATTTAAAATCCATTATTAAGAAGATCTGTGCAGAGCAGCCCCGCGAATGGCACCGATATCTCCCGGTCGCCCTATTCGCCTATCGGGAAATTCCCCACCGTACATTAGGCTTCGCCCCGTTCGAGCTCCTTTATGGACGTAATGTTCGCGGTCCACTCAGTATTTTAAAAGAGTTGTTAATCAAGCCCCAACTGGATCAAGAACTCCAGTCATCTTACGCCTATGTCTTGGACCTACGCCAGAGGCTCGAGAAATGCGCAAAACTCGCCTATGAAAATGCCGATGTCAATTTGGAGAAATACAAAACCTATTTTGATGTCAGGTCCGAAGATCGTAAATTTAAGCCCGGTGATGAAGTACTCCTGCTCCTTACCACAGCCAGTAATAAATTACTGAGCCAATGGAAAGGTCCGTACTCGGTCCGCGAGGTACGAGGACCGGTAGATTACCTCATTGGTACCCCAGCAGGCGATAAGCTCTATCACGTCAACTTATTGAAAAAGTACCACCGACGCGCCCATGGAGATACCTTCGTAGCACTGGACGAAACATCGGCGCTTGAAGAGGATTACACCGCGGAGTCCCTTAATGTAATCCAGACAGTGTGCATCCAACCTGATGCCGATTACCCTCTTCCTTCCCAACCAGGCAGGCCTTTTGAACCCTCTGACCTGGATATCGACGCGCAGCTGACACCACATCAAAAGAGTCAGCTACAAGAACTATTATGTCAGTTCGACGACGTTATTTCAGAGAAGCCTGGGTGCGCTACTAGTTTCGAGCATGATATCAAATTAACAACCTTAGAACCCGTCCGTTCAAAACCTTATCCCATGCCGATTCATTTACGCCAAGCCTTTAACGCCGAAGTTGATAATTTAATTAGTTTAGACATAATAGAACCTTCCACCTCTAGTTATTGTTCCCCAATCGTCATGGTCAAGAAACCTGATGGCTCTTATCGGATGTGCATCGACTTCCGGAAGTTAAATTCGGTAACTGTGTTCGACGCCGAGCCCATCCCGTTGGTAGACCAAAACCTCCACCTTTTGGAAAACGCCAAGTTCATCTCAGAACTCGATTTTTGCAAGGCGTATTATCAATTCCCCCCCCGGCCAGAGGTGAAAGCATATACCGCCTTTGAAACGGAGAAAGGCCTTATGCAATTCAAGCGCCTTCCTTTTGGCCTCGTCACTGCTTGTAGCAACTATAACCGTCTCACGAGAAGGTTGTTAGATGGACTTCCGAATGTATCCTTTTACTTCGATAATGTCTACGTCGCTACTCGCGAATGGAGTCACCATTTAACCACCCTATTAGCTCTCTTCGAGCGACTGCGCGAAAATAGCCTCACCATTGGCCCCAGCAAATGCCATTTTGCCCACGAAACCATAAAATACTTGGGTTTCAAAATAGGACAAAGCCAGTTGGGTCCCCAAGAGGACAAGATTAAGGCAATCGCCGACATGCCCCTCCCGATTACAAAGAAGAAATTAAGATCGTTCCTAGGATCAGCTTCTTACTATCGGCGATTTGTTCCGAATTTCACTGCAATTTCGGCGCCCCTCAGCTCCCTTTTAAAAAAAGAATTTCCCCGATCGTCTACGTTGGAATGATGTCGCTGTTTCCCATTTTAATCAGTTCAAGAGTAAGCTCATTTCTGCCCCCATTTTAAAGTTGCCCAACCCGGAAAAATCCTTTGGAATTAAGACCGACGCGAGCAACGAGGGCATTGGAGGTGTACTCCTTCAATACGAGGATGACGGAACGAGTCATCCAGTTGCATATGCTAGTCACCAATTATTACCACGCGAAAAGAGATATGCCACTATAGAGAAGGAAGCTCTATCAATTATCTGGGTTATAGACAAATTCAAAATGTACTTGATAGGAAAAGAATTTCAGATAGGAACCGACCACCGTCCGTTAGCCTATATTAGGAATGTGCGACACTCCAACGGCCGAATCATGCGCTGGAGTTTACTCTTGCAAGAGTATCAATTTAAAATAAATTATATAAAAGGTTCCGATAACCAGGTCGCTGATGCACTCAGTAGGAATGCGTTACCGAATAGCGTAGAATAATTGTATTCGTAGGATTAGGATCTCCATGTATGTATATACCGTCTTGTACGACTTAAATTAGATTCTCTTGTAATATAATTAGTTAATGTATATGTCTGAATTTTGTAACACTCAATTTCTATTTTTTTTGTATGTATATATATTTGTACCCATTAAATTACGTTAATTAAATTTGTCCCATATGTACTAATTTTATATCATTTCGTTGTTCCATGCCCCTTTTTATTATTAAGTTTGTATTAAAGGATTATTTTCCCCCGTAATTAAAAGATCAAAATAATCATATGTATTGAGGTAATACTAGTTAGGTGCATGAAGGTACGGTTGGTACAAGAAAACGAGTTCCCCACAACGGAGCTCTATCGTTGTCCCTTCTCTCTTTTTTTTCGAAGTGAAAACTTCCCCCGGAATGGAGGGGTGTGATAGAACGGGTTGAGGCCGCTTAATTTCAACCACTATCACATGTTATTTAAAACCACGATGCTACCCACGTGCATCTTCGCTTTGAAGCCTGGCGCCTTATCGCAGCCACATGAGTCAATGTTTAAACATGGAAGTTTATCTTCCCCCTTTCGCCCCATGCACCGACCTCGCCAGATTGAGTTAGGCTTATGGGCAGATAAGGCATTGTTCTCAGGCTCGGCTGTGCATTCCCTCGAAGCCCCCACTCCATTGTCCCCCACGCCAAGGGGATGTCCTGACTATGTATTTGGATACTTTACCACTAAGATCAGATTGGAGATCCAGAGTTTCGTGGCGAAACATCACTACGATCCACTCTCAACTTGTGCGCCAAGGGACCTCGAACTCGAGATTCACCATCACTTGTCCAGAAGAAGGACAATATCCCTTGAGTGCCAAGGTTCGTGCCTTCGAGACGCTAAGTCCACAAGGCTTCCCCTGTTGTTCAGAAAGAGAACAACGTTAGAACAGCCATTGATCTTTCGAGCCCGTAGACAAGAAACGGTTCTCACCCCCTCCCCTGTTGTTCAGAAGAGAACAACGTAGAACAGCCATTGTTCTTTTGAACCCGTTGACAAGAAACGGTTCTCACCCCTCCCCTGTTGTTCAGAAAGAGAACAACGTTAGAACAGCCATTGTTCTTTTGAGCCCGTTGACAAGAAACGGTTCTCACCCCCCACCTGTTGTTCAGAAGAGAACAACGTAGAACAGCCATTGTTCTTCCAGCCCGTTCGCCAAGAAACGGTTCTCACACTTCCCCCTTGTTTTTCAGAAGAGAACAACATTAGAACAGCCATTGTTCTCGAGCCCGTAGACAAGAGACGGTTCTCACCCCCCCTGTTGTTCAGAAGAGAACAACGTAGAACAGCCATTGTTCTTCAAGCCCGTTCGTCAAGAAACGGTTCTCATTCCCAAGACGCCACGTCAGGATCATTTAATTCCCCCCCCCTTCAGCTAGAACTCGCCAGCGTACCGAAAATTCCTTCACGTCGCCTTCCTTTGCACAACAAGTGTAATTACGTAAGCCGAACGTTACCTTTGAGTATTTAACCCTTTTGTCAACTCTATCCTGTGCTTTAAATGGTTTAGCGAACCATCTCATCCCTTTAATTTATATTTGTTTTACCTTTTTAAATCTCTTAATCCTCGGATTAGCTAGATTTCCCACGACCCTTTCCAATTCTCTGTTTATGTCAATATTTTCCGTTTGTGTGTTTTTGATAGTTTTTATTAATAAAACTATTTTATTAATGATAGCGATATTATTATCCTTGAGCACAGTTCCACTTCTTAAGCATATCGAAGATACATAATATCGGTCAACCCAGACATCCACGCACTCTAAAGATAATTAAATAAGTTGGCGCAATCTTCGAAGGTGTCCGTTGGCAACCTCGAAGATAACTCGCGAGGATCTTAACGGCGATTTCGCAAGACTTTATCTACTCTTAACTTGAACTGGTCAACAGATTCACTGTTGACAACTTCCGTCGGAAGTGCATTCTAACTACCGCAGATACCGTAAGTGAAGAATTTCCCACACCGATCACGGTGGTATCGCTTCAGTTCAAGTTTAAAGCCGTGATTTCTTGTTCTCCCCTCGCTGAGCTGGAAAATATCCCCGTAGTCCCGTCTGTCGAAGCCTCGAAGTATTTTAAATACTTCGATAAGCTGACCACGTAGTCTCCGGGTCTCCAGCGAGAACATATTTAATTCCCTTAATCTATCTTCATAACTTTTATGTCTGATAGAGGGACTCAGTTTGGTTGCCCTGGCTTGCACGCGTTCTAATATCGCGATGTCTTTTCGGAATGAAGGACTCCAAAATTGTATGGCATACTCCAGGTGCGGTCGGACGAAGGAGTTGTACAGACACAGTACTATCTCCTTGTTCCGATATCGAAACTGTCGCTTTATATACCCTAACATCCTTTGGGCTTTCTTCTCCACCTCAATACACTGTGTCGAGAACTTGAGAGAGAGAAAGAAAGAGAGAGAGAGAAAGAGAGTTATAGTTACATAGATACACAGATCACACGGGAATTACGGCCCAGACTAAGGTGATCTGGCCTTAAATCTACTGCCACTTACACATAGAATAGTAGAGGTAAAAGATAGAAAAGTTTTAGGCTCTACCCACCCTCCACTCCCTCCCTCAAAAGCCGTACATGAAATAACTTGGGAAAAGTACCTTGCAGGTGTAAGAAGACAGTACCTGAAGGAAATTTGCATTGAATAGTAATTAAATAAAATGAATATGAAAACCACTTACATACACCTGAAAGAGTTATATTTTTTGTAATATTATTTTATTTTGTAGCTTATGCTAAACAATTCCAATATTTGCTAAGTGTTTGTATAATCTCATTTTTTATGAGTCTATAGTTCTGCTGTCCACTACCTCGTTTGGCAAATTATTCCAATCATTAATAATCGAGTAAGTGAAGAAGTTTTTTATTACATCCATAGTGGCTCTTTTACCCTGAAGTTTTGAATCATGTGTACGGGTGGGACACTCCCCTGTCAGTGTGAACAAGTTATTGACATTAACCTTGTTAAATCCTTTAAGTATTTTGAAGCACTCTATAAGCTGCCCCCTTAGTCGTCGTTTTCTGACGGAAAATAGATTGAGTTTTTTTAGCCTCTCGTGGTAAGGTTTGTTACGTACTGACGGGATAAGTTTTGTCGCTCTGTGTTGTACAGCTTCTAATTTATCTATGTCTTTTATTAAGTAAGGGGCCCAGAACTGTACAGCGTATTCGAGATGGGGCCTGACAATACTTTTATATAGTGGCATAATTATCTCCTCGCTTTTATAAGTAAAGTTTCTTTTTATAAATCCTAGTGCTGTGTTAGCTTTATAATGTATAAATCAAAGTAATAGTACACAGTATAATAGTGTACAGTAACAAATAAATACACAATAACAAAAACTGAATAGAAATTTAGTAAGCCGAAATTATATTGTTTTTAAGAGCTTTTTTGAATTGAGCTAAATTGCTTTGGGATTTGATATTGTCGTCCAAGCCATTCCATATTTTGATAGATTTGTACAGAAAGCTACATTGTGATTTTGATTTTAAATACAAGGATGAAATAAATTTTGTTCTATTGCGGGTTTGGTGATTATGGGTATTATCAGCTGTTTGTAACATATTAAATATATAGTTATTATAGGATCACTTTATTGTTTTGTAAAGGAATAAGGATGTTTCAAAAACAAAGAGATCATTTAATTTTAGAATTCTGGATTCTTTAAAATATCGATTAGTGTGCTCTTTGTAGTCAAGTTGATGGATGGCTCGAATTGCTTTTTTCTGTAATATGACTAATTTATTGAGATAATTTTGATATTTTCCATACCAACTCTCTATGCCATATGTCATATATAAAGAGTGGAGAATAGATTTAGGAAGAAACTTATTTAATTTATATAATATTCCAATCGATTTTGATAGTTTTGTTGAGATATGCGTAATATGTTGTTTAAAACTCAGATTTTTGTCAATAAAGATGCCTAGGAATTTGATATAGAGTAGTTTCATAGATTATTCCGTCGCCCATTTTAATATGGGGCAATTCAATAGATTTTTTGTAAGAGAAAAGAATATATTTGGTTTTATCTACATTTATTGATAGTTTATTAACATTAAGCCACCTGAAGACATTTTCGAGTTCTTTATTTATTGTAGATGCAATGTTGCTCGGTTTGTCATATGGCAAGGAAGTTGATAAGGCACTATCATCCGCGAATAATATAAATTTAAACAGAGAAGATGATTTAACAATATCATTAATATAGATTAAAAATAAGAGTGGCCCTAGCACGGAGCCTTGTGGGACCCCAGTTGTAATATTAAGGTGGGATGAGTCATGACCATTGACGGAGACAAATTGCTTTCTTTCAGTTAAATATGATTTGAACCAATTTTGACAGTTGCCTCTAATTCCATACATAGCTAATTTTGACAGTAGAATATTATGGTGGACACAATCGAAAGCTTTTTTAAAATCGAGAAAAATTGAGAATACAATGTGGCCCTTTTCAATGTTATCATATAAATATTGAAGGTGGTTAATTATCGCGTGAATCGTTGATATCTGACATCTAAAACCATATTGGTGTTTATACAACAGTGAATTAGATTCCAGAAATTTATAAAGTTTATTGAATGCTATTTTTTCAAATATTTTACTGAACATTGTAAGACATGAAATAGGGCGGTAATTACTGACGTTTGTGAGGTCTCCGGACTTTGGTAACGGTGTTACCCGAGCGACTTTTAATACACTTGGGAATATACCCTGCGTAAATGATTTATTAATTATTGATGCTAAATTGGAGCAACTATATCAGAGATGTATTTTCAAATTTTAGTGGAGATTGAATTAATACCTGATTTTTTATTTTTTAGTGAACTAAAGATTTTTTTATATCGGCTACGCTTACAGGAGAAAAGAACAAGGAATTTGGTACATTAATCTCATTAAAATACGAAAGAAAAGATTTATCGACTATTTTGCAGGAGTCTGAGATTTTTTTACCTACGTTGACAAAAAATTTATTGAATTCATTCGCTTTTTCCTTATTGTCATCAACTGGTTTACCGTCAATGATATTTTGTTTAATTTGGTTTGTTCCTTTAGTAATTTCAGGTCTTATCACAGAATTGATTAATTTCCAAGTTTATTTTATATTGTTTTTCGTTTGATTAAATCGTTCATGGTAATAATTTTTCTTGGCTATCTTAATTTGGTTAGTAACTTGATTCCGAAAATTTTTATATGTGTGTTCTGGAATTTGACTAAGCTTATAAAGAGAAAAGTATTTTTGACGTTTTTTGATGTTATTTATAATTGCGTTTGTTATCCAAGGTTTTGTTTTGTGTTTATATGATATGGTTTTAGATTTTAGAGGACAATTAAGTTTAAAAGCATCGTCTAGCCTTGAAATTAACTCTTCGGTAGCAGAATCGATTTCATTTATATAGGAAATTTCATATAGATTTTGATTTAGAACATAGTTATAGAAGTTTGATAAGGTATTTTCGTTAATTATGCGGTAGGTTATTGTACGGTTTTGATGAATATTGTTCGAGTTGAAAAAAGACTTTTGGATCATGAATATAGGAAGATGGTCCGATATGTCACAAAGGATAATACCGGAAGAGTAATTTTCGGGGTGAACTCTGAAAATATTGTCAATTAGTGTTGCTGAGTTTGGGGTTATTCTTGTCGGTTTTGTTATAATTGGAAGTAAGGAATGAGAATAAAAAGTATTGAGGAAGGACTGAGTTGATGCGTGGTTTTCAAAGTTTAATAGATCGAAGTAATTATTATGTCGTCATAGTTTGTAACATTGAAGTAATTGATTAATTCAGTAATCTTATCTATAAACATCTTTGGGTCACCAGAAGGGGGTCTATATACGGTTCCAATGATTATTGTTTTACCATTTGATTTTACTTCGATAAATAAAGTTTCAATATAGTTATAGGAAATACTAATTTCGTCAACTTTTTTAGTATTGAGTCTGTCAGATATATACACGCTTATACCTCCCCCTATCTTGTTTACGTCGCGTAGTGAATGAAAAGAGCTATAGTTTGGGACACTGATAAGGTATTTATTATTATTTGTTAGCCAGCTCTCGGTGGATGCCAAAACGGAAAATTTATAATTAAGTGTTGACAAAAATATTGAAAATTCATCAATGTTTGCGTGCAAAGATCGAATGTTAAGATTTAAAATGGACAGGTCTGTTTTTTCAAATGAAAATGTAGTGTTAAATTTATCACAATCATAGTATTGGTTTCTTACGTTATTTTCTTTAAAATTTGGATATAATTCATCAAAATGGTTTATGTCTGGATCGATATTATTGAAGTGATCGAGTTGTTCAAACATAAAGGTTGTTCTATTGGAATTTAAAAATTAAAGGTTACAAATTGAAATTACGTATAAAATATCTAAAACAGTTAAAATACTATTTTTATGATAACTTTAATAAGAGAAAAAGGAATAAAGTATGTAATACAATTGAAATAAAAGTAAGTGAATGCTAGGTCAAAACATGGTTTGTTTGTTTTTGTTTTTCTCATCTAAAGCAGTAATATCGCCGAAGGTATTATTACTGATCGTTCCAGAGATTGTCACCATTAAAGTCTGCAAGCGTCGAATTGAGGTGTTCCGACAGAAATTTTTGGAGGGCAGCTCGGGTATTGATAACTGATTTGTTTGACTCTGGCATCTCTTATGTATATTATATACAGCGTTGTTTAGTAATTTACTCATTAACTGTACTCCTGCTTGTGACAAATGGATACCATCTCTGTTTGGTAGCCAAGGCTTATTATGGAAGCTACTCCATGTGTCGTTATATAACACATGTTCTTTCCCACACATTTCTTTTAGAGATTCATTGATTCCTAGAGCTCTGATGTTACTGTAGTGATTGTTGTCTGACATACGTGGCAGTATTCCATTAACTATGCATTTATTTGTCTTGGATCTCATTTCTTTTATTAGCTTGTTATACTTGGCTAGTATTTCCCTACTTGTGGCTTTACCTCCGTCATAAGCATCATTACTACCCACGTTAACTAGTAGGCATGAACTCCTGGGGAGAGAGAGAGAGAGAGAGAGAGAGAGAGAGAGAGAGAGAGAGAGAGAGAGAGATATATATCATTTAGAGGTGAGACCAAAAGTAAACCGTGACAATTGAAGAAATATGAGGAAGACGACGCTCGCCTGACATCAATATCGCGCGAATTCTGTTATCGGCGTGGCGCCTCTGACCGATGCTGCGTAAGGTCTCGGCAACTGTGTTTCGATAAGTCGAACGGGCGCTTGGGAGACGCCTCAAGGACCCAAGACTCGATTATTCTCAGATTTTACTGCCCACACCCACCCGCGATCTTGTTATTTTAAAAGTGTTTATTTCTCCCTTTCATCCGTACGCGGGCCTCTTTCTATGAGAGAGCTGCAAGAAAAGAACATAAGATCGGGAATCTAAAGAACTTTTGTAGCTTATCAAAACAAACATCGAATCCTGAGAAGAAGCAATGGGAGACCCAAGAAACAAAATGACACATGGCATTTGACTCCGATTCCCGTTCCCGCATCTCTTTGGCGTTCGGAGATTTGAAAAGTAATTGTTAGTGGCTATCCGCAGTCAATGAACCCAAGTCAATCTACACTGTAGGTATTTAAAATAATTCACGCTCGCGCATGGGCCTAGTTTAGGCGGTGAGCGAATGAAGTTGTTCGAAATTCAAATGTTCCTGGTTTTAGTTTCGATTGTTCTTGGCTGCTTTTTGCGTTAGCTTTTTTCTCTCTCTTTCTTTCTTTTTTCCCTCTCTCTCCTTCCCTCCTCCTGCCTCTCTATCTCTCTCCCTCCTTCTCCCTACCTCCTTCCCTCCTCTTCCTTTCTCTTTCTCTCTCCCCTTCTCTCTACCACCATCCCCTCCCTCCCCCTCCTCTCTCTCTTAAAATTACCACTCTTAAGTGGTTTTCTCATTTGTACTTCCCGGCCCCAGTAACTGCAGGGGGATCTGCGGCTATATATCTTTTCACATTTCCCTTCTCCCATCCTCATCACTTTCTTTACAGATCTTTAGCAATTTTTTTCGTATTACGCCCTCGTTGCTATTGGGCTAAATGCAAAGCCAATTAAATCAAGGTTTGTACTTCTGAGTGCTTCTTGCTGTACCTTTGCGCAGACTTGTTCTTGTTTTCATAATGAAAACTGCCATGTACGACGCAGTGATGGTATGGGGTGAGTATAGCAATGAATACCCACCCCCCTACTGCATCAGGTACGCAGTGGTCTGTTGGATACAGTCACTCGCTTGGCGTGGATGAGTAGCATCTCACAGGCGCCCAGAAGGATGTCATACTATTTAATCATAATAAATATAATATTAAAAGTCAATATCAGCTTAAATATTAGTTTTTTTGTTTTTAACTTCACTTTTTGTGTTAAATTTTAAAAGGAAATGAAGGCTTTAGTTTTTTACCATATGTTTAATCTAAACAAATGAGCTAAGCTTTCTCCATATATATATATATATATATATATATATATATATATATATATATATATATATATATATATATATATATATATATATAATATTGAGGATAAATCCCAGAGCCACGAGAAACGGATGCATCATCTTTTAATTTTTCACAGCGTTTCGAAAACTACAAGTTTTCATCTTCAGGCTAAAAGGAATAAGTTTACAAAGTCAATACATATGAAGAAAACTTAAAAAGGCCAACAAGACATTATTTTAAAAGGTGACCAATTATAAAATATCAGTAAAATGTACTATAAGTTAAAATTTTAAATATGACTTGGCAACAGTTAGATTTGCTCTAAACTGACTCAAAGATCCTAAGTGCTCTCAAAAACATACTTGATGCGACGGAACTATAATAGCGGTCAAAAAAGATCTGCAGTACAGACCAGGCAATCCAATGGACGAATCTTTTCTATCGATCATACTAAGGTGCTCTCTGGGTGACATCGAATTCGGTGCGGGCTACCAACATCCCCGCCGTTCATACTTGCCCTACCACAACATGTATACCCTTTACAGGAAAGAACACTCAGTGTTGTTCGCCGGGGACTTGAACGCAAAGAACAGAGCAGCGGGCTATGCAAGGACAAACGCAAGAGGCAAGAATCTTGACCTCTTGTTAGGAAGGGATATCGCTGAGCGGATCGGGACGGACTTCCCTACATTCTTGTATCCAGGGTCGGCCACCAATCCCGATGTAGTTCTCACGAATCCCGGCTTCTCCTTCCACCAGCTCATCAGTCCAGGACCGCTGACACCAAGCGATCACATTCCCATGTTAATAACCATAGCAGCTGCTCTTATTCCAGTTCCTGTTGCTCCAAGGAAAGACGTCTCGTTGACCAACTGGCAAGCATACAGGAGGGCGTTCCCATTGGAACTTCCTGACCTGGACCTCGTAAGGGGCGCGGCGATTTGCCTCTCTGACTGGCGTGCTGACTGGATTTAGCGCCACGTCCGGCCCCCCTCATCTCCCTCGTCAACACCTGCAGAATATTGGCGGTTACCAACCCCCCTTTTTAGGTGCTGCCAAGAAGGGGGGGAAGGGTTAAGGCCCACTAGGTGTATCCTGCACGGTCCGCCAGGCTTACCCTGTAGTTACCTGGCGTTGATGTCCATGGCCCCCTCTGTAAGTGGCCTCGAGCCCGCACTTACACACCGACTGCGTCGTTTAGAACAGGCCCGTTGTCTGCGCCAATGAACATTTGCGGAGCTAATGGAAACCAAGCTATAGGCCTTTCTCTCGGATCTCGGGTCCGCTCGTCTATTGGATCTGGCAAGATGGCACTTTCGCGGGCGGTAGATTCCTGTTTATGTTCGAACAAATTCTTTAACAAAGCTGCGCATTCCCTCCCCTCTCCCCACCCCCCTTACTTCATAGCCCGTCGAAGAAAATGGATACGAATCCACTAACTTGAGGAAAGAAAAGAACGCAAGACGTGGAAAAAACTGGTGGGAAAACTTTAATCACAAGATTGCCCCCTAAAACAACTGAACAGATAGAAGAAAATTGCATAGAAACGAGCAAGGTCTCAAGAAATCGAAACTCACCACCGTAAAAACAAGCAAGGTCAGTACGAAGTCTACAGGAAGTTTCAAGCTCCCAGCAAGCAGCAGGTTCAGCACGATCCACCAAAACGCTGCCTGAACTGCTCTAATTGCAGGTACTCGCAGGACAATTTTTTGATCGATCTTTCAGAAGATTTTACCTGATAAAACCAGAAAGCCAACAAACAAACCTAATGAAGACATGCATGGTCAAACAGAGTAAAGATTTTCAAAAACTATTTCAACTTCCCAGATCACAATTTCCACTTCTCTCGCTTCAACCAGGGTGCGGCAGAACCAATTAAGCAGTTTTGAGGAGTCAATGCTCGGGGGAAGAAGGGGGGATGAAGGTGCGCGTGCTTTCGCTCTGCTCCGTAGACATTCCCATTTCAGTAGCAAACACGGTGTGGACGGAAGTACATCGCGGCTTTGCCGTACGCGCGTATTTTGAAAACAATAAATCTGTGATTGCGACGGTTCAATATTCCGCGCAACGATGCCGTTCCTCAGGCGAACACAATTTAGTACTGGGTTAGGCAGGGCAGATGGAGGCAACTTGTAGCAGACTAAGAAGAGATACACATGGCCGACGCAGGTCCATCAGAACACCAGAAAATGTGGAGATGGTGAGAGCATCGATCGTGACGTCGCCGAGACGTTCTGCTCGAAGGCATGATGTTGCTTTGGGAATTTCTGACCGCAGTTTGAGGAAGATTTTGCATAAGGATTTGAACTTCCATCCCTATAAAATAATCATGGCTCAAGAATTGAACCGAGCAGACTTTGCCAACCGCCTAAATCTGTGTGAAAACATGCTTGCACAGATCGCTCCCGAGGCAGCTTTGTTCAGTAGCGATGAGGCACATTTTCACCTCTGTGGAGCTATGAATAAGCAAAATTTCCATTACCTGGCTGAAAATAACCCCCGAATTATCCAGGAAATACCACTACATTCTCCCAAACTAACGGTGTGGTGTGCCATATCACAATTTTGCGTGATAAGCCCGTACTTCTTTGAGGAGGAAGGAATAACCGTGACCGTGAATTCCGAACGTTATGTCTCAATGTTGCACAATTTTCTGCAGCCCAGATTGGAGGAGATTGTTGAAGATGAGGGATTGGGGAGCGTGTGGTTCCAGCAGGATGGAGCTGCAGCTCACACAGCCCGAAATTCACTCAATGTTTTGAGACGAATGTTTCCCGGACGTCTGGTGTCTCTGAAGGGTGATTTAGGGTGGCCTGCGCGGTCACCTGATTTGAGCATTTGTGACTTCTTTCTGTGGGGATATTTGAAAGAAAAGGTGTTTAAACGTCGCCCTCACACCCTACAACAGCTAAGGGAGCTGATTATTGAAGAAGTCAACGCCTTACCCCGCAGTATGTGCGAACGTGCTGTACGAAACTTCAGAGATCGACTCTAACAGTGTGTCGCTGTTAACGGCCGCCATCTTTATGACATTATTTTCAGAACCTAAGGATTATAAATGGTATGTACTGCTAACCTCGAGTATAATAACATTTCTTCTCTATATACCCCCCCTTACCTTTTTATAACTCATTAAAACTGCTCAATCGGTTCTGCTGCACCCTGTAGTATACTAGTCGAAGTAAAAAAAATGAGCAAGCGTAAAAAACCTTAACATTAAAAGAATTGGCAGGAGATAAAGTAATAGTAACAGCCTATCCCTCCTTTAACATGCGTAAAGGCGTAATAATAGAACCAGACTTCGCCTAACACTCAGAAGCGGAATTAATTGAAGAATTAAGCGAGTACTCTGTCACTCAATTACACAGAATACATAAAACGATTAACAACAGCAAGATACCAACAAACATTTACTTCATATCATTTGACCTAGAGATCCTACAAAAATATATATATCTAGGATGACGCCGCTTCATAGTTAAATAAATCAAACCTAGCCCCAGAAGATGCTACTACTGCCAAACTTTTGGGCATTCTAAAAACACCTGCCGTCGCAATAATCAGGGCTTTGCGCCCACCTGCGTCAACTACGCAAATGCCCTACACCCTGAACAAATCGAAAATTGCCCAACGAAAAGTGTGAACTGTAGAGGGCCCCACCCAGCATCAAGCCAAAAATGTAATGTCTACAAATTCGAAGAAGAAGTAGCATCCATACGTGAAAAAGAACGACTAAACTTTAAAGACACCAGAGAAAAGCCACAGACCTCCATAGGAATCAGAGGAAACTCTTATTCTCTGTAGTTTAAATGAGCAGAGTGACCAGACCCCCATACCACGGGATTAAAGCCAAAGCTCAACCGCCCCTTCTCGATGAGCCTGCACCACAGGCCCCGAATATTGAACTCCCCTACCCCACGAGGCACTTCCACCCGATACTTTGATGCTAAACCCCATCCCTAGCAGAGAGGTAAATCTACAATGAAAATCACAGCAAATCCCTGAGCACATCGACCCCCACCCCGAACAGATGGACACTCAGGGTATACCAGAGATCGTCCGGCCACAATCTCGGTTACCTCGTCACAGTGTTTTACACCCCACCCCCAACCAAAACACATACCACTGACATCACCTACGAAGAGAAGGTATAACACGAGAAAGACACCCAAGACCCACGTGTGACAGACCTCATCCCCACCAAACACATTAAAGCTCGAATCATACCACCGACAAGCCACTTCACTCACCCACCAACAGAAGCAGCAAAAAAGATAATCCGTCCTCCTATTATTGACGGACCCCCCTCTCAACAGTAGATACCCAAGACGCAAACAAGAAAAACAGTGACAAAGAAGAACCAAAACCTCAAAGGCCAGTCCATAGCAGACTCCAGTGACCACAGGCTCCTAATAAATCAATGGGTGCCACGACTTCTGCAAAAAAAAAATCACTCACTTCCCGAACCAAACCAAAAGAATAACGAAGCTAATCCAGTGGAATATCCGTGGAATCAGAGCCAACTGGGAAGAATTAAGGCTTCTTGTAGTGAACAAGAGCCCCGCTGCGCCTGTCTCCAGGAAACCATGTTGGGAATACACCCACCACGAAAATGACCAAGTTACAGTTGCGTAACCACTCCAATACCAAATGATGGCAGCACATCTGGCGGCTGTACCATCTACACCCATCAAGATGTTCCCACATTACCCATCAGATTAAATTCACCCCTGGAAATAATCGCCGTGACAATGCACATCAAGATACGGTACATGATCGCAAACGTCTACCTCCCACCCACAGTGCCCCGTCCAGTCACCGCCTTACGAGTCTTGATCTCACAACTACCAACTCCATTCATTCTAATGGGTGACTTTAACAGTCGTCATACCAAGTGGGGCGACAGTATATGCAACACCAGAGGAAACGAGCTATCAAAGCTAATAGAAAACCACCAACTTGGAATCATGAACCAGGGCGAAGGTACTAGATTTAACTTACAAACAGGTAATCTATCAGCGTTAGACCTGGCCCTCTGCTCACCCAACATCATGGCGGACTTCTTGGAAGACCTAAAAGGAAGCGACCATTAACCGATCATCCTTTCCTCAGACGAGGAATTACCCACCTCAGGTATACCACGCTGGAGACTGGACCAAGCAAATGGCAAAAATTCAACAAACTCACCGATATCCAAGTCGATGACATCCTGGAGACGGAGGAAGCGCTGGAAATATTTACATCCATTCTATACCAAGCAGGTAAAGCATCCATTACAACCAGCTCAGGATAACCTAGTGGGAGATCTATCCCATGGTGGAGCCCAGAATGCTCTACTGCACTGAAAGAACAAAGAAAAGCCTACCGAACATACAAACGATGGCCAAATCCGACGACTAAAATGGAATTTAATAAAAAGAGAGCCAAATATAGATACGTACTTAAAAAAAGCCGCCGGAAATCATGGAGAGCTTATGTCTCCACGATAAACTCTAAAACCCCTATCCACCGCACATGGAGCAAGATCCGAGGGATGCTAGGTAAACCCAGCCGAGACCCTACCCCCATACTTCGGATAAATGGAAACACTATCTTAAACCCCATCGATGTAGCAGACACGCTAGCGCCTCACTTTGCCAAAATATCAAGTAGAGCGAACACAACACCTGAGTTCGCCCAATCCAGTTGGAGAGGGAGTGCTCACCTCTAAACTTCAAATCAAGAGAGTACAAATCTTACAACGAGGAATTCAGTAAAAATGAGTTTCATACAGCTCTTGCATATGTAGAGACCCGACCCCAGGCCCAGAAAATATACCTTACGCAATGCTACGCCACCTAGGGAAAGGAGATAAACGTTTCCTCCTAGATATATTCAACAAAATATGGATGGAGTACGCCTTCTCATATACCTGGAGAAGGGCTACAGTTCTCGCTTTCCGGAAACCAGGCAAAGACCCAACCAGTCCCCCAAACTCCCGCCCAATCGCCTTAACCTCCTGTATATGTAAACTTATGGAAAAATGGTAAATGTACGCTCAACATGGTTCCTTGAAACAAAATCCTGCATATCCCCATCGCAGGGCGGATTCCGAAAATTACACTCAACCGCGGATGCCCTTATCCGTCTGGAATCCGCGATATGTAATGCATTCGCCAGGAAACAGCACTTATTAGCTGTTTTCTTCGACCTCAAAAAAGGCGTACGGTACGTCATGGCGTTAGGCCATCTTAAAAGCCCTCCATAACCTCAGACTACGCGGACAACTACCAAACTTCATTCAAAATTTCCTAACCAACCGCACCTTCTCTGTAAGATTAGGTAGCGCGAAATCCAAATCAATTGCAAGATGAAGGCGTTCCACAGGGCAGCGTCTTAAGCGTACCGCTGTTTGCTATAGGAATCAACGATATCACACAAAACCTTCATCAACACATTACAGGCAATCTTTATGTAGATGACTTCTCTATCTCCCTAGCAGGTTCCGAAATGGCAACAATAGGACGTCGCCTCCAGATCGCTATCAACAACATCACGATATAGTCTACCGCCCACGGCTACCAATTATCAGCCGAGAAGACCAAAGTAGTCCACTTCTGCCGTCGTAGAAGGTGTATTAGAGAACCTGACGTATATCTATACACAAAGAGGATTGCAGTCGTTGCGAACAATAAATTCCTTGGACTAACATTTGATAGAAGTTTTACATGGGAACCACATATAAGAAACATTAAAAACTCTTTTAAGAAAGAAACGAACGTCTACGTACAGTGTCACGCCACGACTGGGGAGCTGATCGCGAAAAACTTCTCACTCTCTACCGATCTTCAGTGTGACCCAAACTGGACTACGGATGTGAGATTTACTCCTCTACTTCCAAGAAACGCCTTGCACTCATCAACACAGTGGCTAATGAATTTCTCCGCATGGCTACCGGAGCCTTCCGATCATCACCCATACCGTGCCTACAATGCGATACCGGGGAGACGCTACTAGACCTCCGTTGGATGTACATCTCTCTTCGCCTCTTTACCCGCATCCAGCGACTCCCAACATCGCCGACTTCGATCGCCGTTATTAATGACCAAATGTTAATATTTTTACAACACGTCTAACTCTCCCACGGCTATTTGGAACTAGAGTGCGATTAGGGATGGAGGAAATCGAAGTAACAATGATCCCCATCCATCCACTTAATTTCCCAGATATTCCATTTTGGAAAACAACTTTAAAGATATGCCATGGCAATATAACAAATCAATCCACAACTACCCTTCTGGGAAAGAAAATTAAATTCCTTCCCCACGCAGCAACACATATGGGTATAGATATATACACCGACGGATCAAAATTAAGAGATGGAACAAGATTCTCGGTGATATCAAATAACTAGGCCCTCTGTGAAAAACTACCCAAACAATATTAATCTTAACTGCCGAGTGCTATGCCTTAAAACATGAAGTGCAGTGTGCAGACAATAAACCAACATCAGATGAATTCACAATCTTCACCGACTCCTTCAGCAGCCTACAAACATTAGAACGAATGACAGACACCCATCCAATTCTGTTAGAAATAAGAAACTACGTATATATAGCAGCATGCGAAAGAAAGAAAATTTCCTTCTGCTGGGTCCCAACACACGTAAGGGTCGCTGTAAATGAGCAACCTGATATAGCGGCAAAAAACGCCGCCCTTCGTCTAATTAGGCCCAACGATATCCCAATACCATCTGAGGACTACATCATTGCAATAAAGGCCACCTTTCGGGATACTGGATGGCCAGATGGGCAAATTTATATGGGCAAAATAAGATGCGACACATTTTCCAAAACTTATCGCCATGGAAGCCTCGAGAACTTACCCCCTGGCAAGAGGTATCAGTATGCAGACTCGGCATCGGACACTCTTTACTCACACACGGATACCTAATAGAGAGAGACTATCTCCCCTACTGCGAATATTGCATTCTGCCCCTCACAATTGCATATCTTATCGCGGAATGCCCAACCTATGGAGACTCCGACGAAGATACCTACCCATCGATGATGGAGGTACCCTCGATATCCTAAGATCTGCACTAACGGCTGAAAATATCCGCCATGGCAGCAGAATCATCCGCTACCTTGAGGAGACCGGACTATTAAAGAAGCTATAGATAAGTCTCCAATAGTACGATCTAAATTTTAATTAATTTAAATTATTTAAACATCTTAATCCATTATCATACCATCTATCCATCCAGTGTTTTAATCATCACTGCATAATCACCACCTCATCATATCAGACACAACTTTTACTACAAAACAAATTGCTGTGCAATCACCTCGCAGTGAGCACCAAGGGACTTGTAAACAATCCATCCATCCATCCATCCCTGGCATTGACGGAGCATCCGAGATACACCTCGATGATGAGCTTACTGCTATTAATGCGTGCATTTCAAACGCAGACGCGATAGCTATCCCGACAACCTCTCACAAAATCACACTGCCAACAACCACTACACAAGAGAGAGTGGCGTTACAATAGTGCTTCGCTGATGTCTACAACCGCATCCTCGACATGGGCTACACCAGATCCATGGATTTCCAACTCGTTCAACACTGCAGTGACAGCTGAACACCACGGTGGCGCACGAACTGAGGGAGAAGTGGAACCGTCTAATTGAAAATTTAGACACTGACAGGAATCCGAAATCTTTCTGGGAAACAGTCAACAGACTAAAGGGGAACTCCCGTTCCCATGGCCCAACTGCAATTTCGCACGAAGGTACTATGACGACCACCCCCAGAGAGAAGGAGAGGCTGTTCCGTGGAGTCTGGAAAAACGTTTTCAAAATCTCTGATAAAAAGGAGAAAAACTTTGACCTAGGCTACGAGGATTAGGTTCTCGAGTACATGGAGATGAGGGAGGGCAGATTAGACCCATATGGAACCCCGTGCCTCCACCGTCTGCATAGTAACACTCAAAAGGGGAGCCCCATCACCAGTACGGAATTATGGAAATCAATCGCTTCATTTAAGCTTAAAGCCCCAGGCTTCAGACAAATCACCATCAGGCACCTGGAGTAGGCACCCGAAAGATTTCAGACTAGGCTGTTGAACCTACTCAATTTGACTCTAGCAATGAGATATTTCCCAGAGGGCCTGAAAACCTCGAAAATGATTTTCATCCCTAAGCCTGGGAAGCTAGCGAACAAGGTTATGGATTTCAGACCTATCTCATTGCTGGAGAACATTAGGAAGGTTTTTGAGAAAATTCTTAACAGCAGACTATCAAAACACCTTTCAGAGCACTCTCTGTTGAACGAGGAACAACGCGGATTCAGAAGACACCGAAGACGGAAACAACCATAGCCCAAATGCTTCAACACGCAGCGGCAGGGCGGGGCCAGGGGGTGCTAGATCGACGTCGTTTGCAGAGACGTAAAGAAGGCCTTCGACAAAGTTTAGATCGACGGCCTGAAGTACAAAATCTCGCGACTAAGACTCACCCCCACTTCGAAAAGATCCTCTGTAGCTACTTGATCAAGAGGAAAGCTCTCATTGCCTTCGAGCTCCTGTCCGGCGTCCCTCAGGAAGGATGCATCAGCCCCACTCTCTACACCATCTTTACGAGAGACGTCTTCAAACCAACTGATGAGAGAACTCTCACCATCCAATATGCGGACGATATTACCAAAATTGTGGTTCAGAGAACAAATTCTGCGAGGATGATGGCCAGAGCCACGATAGCAGAAGCTGAAAGAATCTCCAGGTTCGAGAACGCTGGAAAATACAGGCCAAAGTATCAAAATTCTCAGCAACCGTAATAGGGAGACGTCGTTCCGTCCCTCTGAATCTACAAAACTCCGAAATTGACTACTCACCGCACGTGTCAGTCCTCAACTACAAACTTGCCAGTGCTGGCATGAACAGACACGTCAGCTCCAGGATTGGATATGCCAACACTGAACTCGACAAACTCCTCCGATTCAGAAACCTGAGCACAACCAATAAAAAGAAGTTGTACGCCAGTCTAGTCAGATCGAAACTGCTGTACCCTGCTATTCCGCTCAACGCAGCGTCAAAGAAAAATATGACAAGACTCCTGAGAGTGCAAAATCGAGGCCTGGAGAATCCTCCATGAAGAAACAGGTCTTGAACCACTAAACACATACCTCTGTAAAAAGGTCGAGACATCTGGGCAAGACTAGAGGCTATTCTCCCTATGGAGACTGAAGCGGCTCTAGACTCAGAGGCAGAGGGAGATACAAAAGATACCTCCCCAGCACCAGAATAACGGAACCTGTACCAAAGTACAACTAAAAGGAAAGAAAAAATTGCGAAAGAATAAAATTTAAAAAAAGATCCCAAAATGGGACAAATTCGAATGACAATAACAAATACAAAATAATTAAAAATATCCCGCAATGGAACAACATTAAAAAATGCGAAAAAATAAACTAAATAACAAATGGATATGGCCCGTTCACCGGGCACCCACGCACATACATATCTGACTACCACTTCCTTCCTTTTCTCACTATTACCTTGCACCCTCTCTTCCAAACTCCTGCCCCTCTTATTCTACCATTCTCTTTCAAGATTCAAGATCTTTAGGCGGCGAAGGTCAGGGTTTCTTCAGAGTATGGTAGTGTTTTCGACCAGAGTTGCTCATTAAAGAGATGCGCCCCAAACTTAACACCTAACGCACCAGTTCCGAGCGAGCACTTCACCTTTTCTGCTAAAGGAACAAGGTACTCCGACTTTGACCTATAAAAGTACCGAAGAATGAAAATATCAGTACAACTATTTAACAGATTAGATAATAATTTAACTCGTGTGTAATTAGTAATATCATAAAGTGTATAAAGTGCTACCAAAATAAAGTGCTAAAATTAATCGAATGAAATGTGATTATGTCAAAAATTCACATTAAAATTATGAATGTGTCTATATCAAAATTTGACTTAAAAAATTTTCTCTAAAAATTATACTAAGTTTATATAACAAAAATTAAAAACATATTATGTATTTTATCAAAACAATATATAGTGCTAATAAGATGACCTCCCCGTTGATTCCGGGAGAATCTGTTTTCCTACTCATACTTATAGTTTACTCTTCTCCGCTGAATTTTCACAAAAATATAACTTCACCACTACACTACACCTATCTATTCTTTTGTTTTACATATATGTATTTGATATTTTTTTAATTTTAATAATTGTAAAATGGAAAAACTCATTGTATATTTATCTCTTTAATACATCGCTCACTCGCTCAATTTCATTCTTCGCTGCTCACGACCAGCAATGAGCTAAATCACCGGTAAGAGAGGCAAAACCAAGGGAAAACACAAAATCAACGTAGCCTCAACAATAACGAAAACTTCCGTCTGAAGATGCTTTAAGAAAGGCGAAAACTCACGGCCGAAACTCAAATTAGTTGTAAAAAAATAAAATGGATTTTCCTCAACTGATCTTTAATATCCAACTAGATACAAAAAACTGCATTCGCCAGTTGGAACTTTCCAAAATACAATTGATAAAATCAAAATACAACCTGGGCTTTAAGAAAATATGTATAGATGAGAAGCTGCTCCCAACCTACACCGATATATATATATATATATATATATATATATATATATATATATATATATATATATATATATATCAGAGAATTTGATTTTATGGTGTTCTTAAATCGAGTATTTATAACCAATTTAAAAGGGGCTTGCAGAGGGTAGGATGACGGGCTTGATCCTTTGTTGTTCTTGTCATTAAACTTTAAAGATTCGTGCTTATCTATAGGATTTAAGGAAGTACCTAATATAGGAATCCGTATAGTTAATAAACATTGATACTTCACATTGTTGCTGGTGAAACCTTTTATTTCCAGGAGTAATTTGAATGAAGCCGCTGATGCCACCTTCCATTCTCTTATTAAGTCTCCTCCTTCGGATTTCTGGTTCGTCTGTCGTCTGGATTTAAACGAATACCTAATCTGTGATCCCGAACAGGGTACCTTCGGGCCATAAAGATTGGTATCCCACTGAATGATTATTCCGTTGGGAATATACTTCATTTCCATTACTTCCAATACCAGCTAAGGAACAAGCCCCACATCTTACCTCTGCTCATCACCTTTTAATTGGCTATAAATACTCGCTTGCAGGAAGTCATAAAGCCTTCATTTCCTTTTATAATCTAACACAAAAAGTGATGAAATAAAAAAAAAAAAAAATAATAAAAATACATAATAATTACAATAATAAATAAAAATAATAATAAAATAATTAGAATAATATAAATAACAATAATAATGATAATTGAAGTAGAGGGATAATTTTTCGAATGTATTCTTTACAGTCACAAGTCTGCAATCGAAAGTATCGGCCTCGCTCAAGAAGGCAGTGATTATGCAGAGAATTTAATGAGTCTGCGAAAGCTTTTTAAAATACTTAATGTTTTCAAGCTGATATTTTAACTCCACGCCTTTTTGCACAACAAAACAGCAACATCATACATGCCTTTTTCAGCTCAGAAATAAGAACCAAGGGTGAAAAATACTTTCTAACCCAGTTGTTCGCACTGTATATTAAACATACCTTCCCGTTATGATATTTTTAAGCGGACGTTAAATGTTTTATTTGTTTTTGTAGAAGAAAAACAAGTGTTAAACCAATGATGGAAAATTTTATAAAGTTACTTAGTTTGTACCTATTAATTTTATACTTCATTTCCACCCCTGTCTTAAAAACAGACACAAATGTATAATTATCCGAAAAAAACGTGTAATTATAGAAAATTAACACGATGTGGAAAGCGCCATATCAAATTAAATTTTCAGGGAACTTTGTCTTAAGAAGGTGATGTTTTCTTCCCTTTTTTTTGGCCTTGAAAATGTTGCATTGTATAATAAATTCCGTTCGCTTAAATGCAGAATGGGATGCAGCGGTACTGATCATCATTGTCTATTTTAGTTAGATTGTGAACCACCGTTACTGATCTCAGTATAAGAGCATTTATTTAGCTTGGCCAATCTTTTCGCATTCGTTGTTTTATTTATGGCTTAAACCCCCGATCGTTACCCAACGACCGGTCCGTATTTTATTGCGGAATCTAAATATGACGAGAGTTCCACGCAGAATGGGTTCCATGCCTGGGTCATCATCATTTCAGGCATCTTCCTTCTTGAGAGAAACTTTTTCATATCCTTATGAATTTTGCTCGACCTTGTGTGATTTGTTGTCAATTTTTGAAGATCATCTCCATCTTGTTTTAGTCTCCTTTCGGTAATTTTTCTGGTCCATCTATCGTCAGGAAATGTTGCCACATGGTCTGCCCAGGTCCATTTCGAAATTCCTATAGCTTCCACTATCTCCTCTAGTTTGATTTGTTGACGTAAACAAATGGCTGATTGTTCGTCACGCCAAGTTATCCCCATCATACTGGTAATGCGTTGCATCAAAAAAGCTCCTTCCATTCTGTCGTTGCGTCGAGTCTGTGGCCTAGGGGCAAACAGCTCGTGACACGTAGGTCACTGCACACATAACCAATTGAACCCTGCTGTCGTTGTCTCTTCCTTCCTTCTCTCTTCTCACACACAGCATATCACTCTTCCGTCCATGATCCTACGAAAAGGGTTTTAATCGTTCTACCTCCCTGACGTGCAACGGATAGTTGTTCCTTGGGGTATCTCAGTGGAATACCTCCTTGAAGATCTTTCTCCCCAGCGAGTCTCGAAGCTCTACAACTTTCAAAGACATTTGTAGGCTTGAGAGACCTCCCTGCCTCACTGCCTGAAGAAGGATATGGGCTATATATCTTTCAAACATTTTCACTTTCCCTAGCTTTAACATTTCGAAACAGATCTATAGTCGCCTTACAAGCTTTCTGCGCCATACAGCCTCATTGGTATAGCTCTTTAAATTCACAGAAGACCTGCAAGGTAAGAGAGTCCACCCCTAGTCAATTACTGTCATTTAACTCCTTCCCCTCCCCCATTTACTGGGGTGTAAATACCTTCGTAACTGTAATTTTTATGTACGCCCTTATATACCAGCCTCAATCCATTACTTTAGATGCAACAGTTTTGGGCATTTCAGCTCCTCTTGCTGAAATGCGGTACGTAGCGCAGTACTAGACTGTAGCTTTGAGTTCAACCCTCTCCTTGCCGAGGGACCCAAATATCTCAAATTGCTCTGAGAGTGCCCAGCTTCTTCGCGCGACCTTACAAAATTTAACTTCGAGTCTGAAGTGCAATCCCTCAAATACACTGCCTTCTTAATTGTTCCAGAAAGGCCAGGGCAAGTACTCACCCGCCATTCCCCCTCAGAATCGTAAGCTAACGCTCTAACGATTGATTTGCTCTCAGCTTCTCCCGCCACCCAGCAATAACCTCTGCAAACACCACGGTCTCGAGGTTGGCGGAAGCTCTTCGCTTTCCATCCAAACATGGATGCTATCCTATGTCCTCCTAAGTCACCCCTTCTTCTAAGCGAAACAGTCATGGTAGTAACTCCATTTTGCCATTTATGTGGGTGTCCCAGCCCAGTTAGTCCTCCCACATACCTAATAGGGAGGGTAGCGTGCACTGTCTAGTCCCCCCCCCTAATTCCTGCATTCATCTTAATGGAAAAGGCAATAGGGAACCCTTTTTATATCCTCCCGCTTTTTTTTCCCTTTGCCTCCTCCCAGGCCCGTCTCAAAATCTACATCTCTAAAGACCCCACACTCACACCCATGACTCTTTCCCCTAATTTCCTCCTTGAATTCATTATCTCCTCCAGGCCCTTCCTACCGAATTCAATATCAACTTGTTCCTGAGTCCTCTCCCAAAATCCCATTGCTATTCCCCCACATCTCAAGACATCGCCATAACCTCAACCTCCAAGGCCCATCACAAACACTTATTCTTTCAAGATACCTTCCAAATAACCTACATCCCAATGAATTCCCTACTCTAGTAATTCAACTTTCATTGCTCTCTCTCCCCCTTTCAGCTCGCCCCTATATTTTTATTCCCCATTCACTTCCTGAATCTACCCCACCCCATTCTCTACTCAAACCGCCACTCCCCTCTCCAATGGCACCTCAAAATAGCACCAAGCCCCCTCTCACCTTTTTAAACATTTCCAGACTACTCTTGGCATGATCATAGGGTAGCTAAAGCTTCCCGTTCATCTGATCTTTCGCAGAAACCTATCTATGCTATCGTGTCAAAGCGATAAATCTTAAATTTCGATTCTCTTATTTTCTATTTCGTCTCTCTTACAATGATTAATTGAAGCTGCCCTGCTTTAGTGGCTAACTGAGGAAGCATTAGATTTCTTGTAACTTCCTACCAAAAGAGCTGCCTCTTTTTCCAAGAAATAACCTATGATCTCAACTTCCCTTCATTTCCTGTCCTCCTCTGGGAACATTTCTGGCCTTGTGGCAAAAACCATATTTGCCCCGACATCAGTTTCGTATCACTCTTCATCTCTACACCGACCTACCTTGGGTGGCTTTCTGCTTTTACCTAGACCAACAGTACACTGTATGCTGGGCCTATATCCATCCTCACTACCGTCCCATTCCTGACTTTATCCGTAAACTTATCTTCCAGCTCTTTAGACCCTTTCTTCTTTTAAGATATTTTAACAGGAAAAAGGAACACCGTCTGGAGCAACTACTGTTCTACTTTCCTCGCGCTAATTCTTCTAGCCCATATGGGCAAGCTATCTGTCTCACGTATGAACTCAGGCTAATCCAGCTATCGCCACCCTTATCAAGACACTGCTGTCTTGGTATTTTCTCTTTTTTATGTATCTGATGAAGCACTGATGCACTTCTCTCGGGACGTGTCACAAGAGGATTATGGTGGTGAGCGTTTTCCAACTTCTCTCTCGTTACCTCATCTTAGCCCAACTGTCAAAAGACAAATGGCACTTCTGAACATCAGACTGGGCCGGCTTGATTTCTTAGGGTGTTTTTTTTCTCACGATTAATGAAGCCTTAGCCTTCCTCAACTGACTAACATCCATATATGCCCCTCTGCTATCCCCTCTCAGGCAATCCTCTGGTCTCTTAACAGTATATTGAGGCAGCTCATGATGCTAAGAAAGGTACAACTCGCGGATGCTACATCATCCGCCTTCCACATTATATTACACAATTGAACCAAGTAAGAGCAGTCAGTTCTACGATGTGGTATTAAAGATGTTTGCCATCCTCTCTGCAAGGCGTATCTCCTTTGGATTTCTATTTCTGACAACGGGTTCGCTGCGTGGTGAGGAAGCCCGACTAATGACGCCCACCTATCCGCATTTGACGTTTCTCCCACTAGTCATGAGGGATATAACCAGTTTTCCCTATAGAAGAGCTGTGCATGCCCTTTCATCCTGAAAAACACTGCCCATATCCCTTATGATATTTCTTATTACCTCATCCAACACCACGTATCATTGTTTGACTTTCTCCTAGATCTGAATGGATGTAAGCTCCCATCGGCATGTCGTAAGGTAATCTTTATGCTTTTACTCAAGCAGGATGCCGATCCCTAGAAAGTTTCATCCTATCGCCTCATAGCCATGACCTGTTGCCAATACAAAATTATGGAGAGAATGGTGGCTCTGCGCCACTCCTTTCACGCGAGCCCATTTTCTAGTATTGTAAATCCACTATTCAGAGGTAGCTACGATATTCAGGAGGCATTCTTGACCCTTAGTGCCACTTGAACGCTTTTATGACATCCGCAAAGGTTACGACACTACTCTCTGCTTGTTTATTATTGTATAGTTTTTCTCATCTTTATCTACATCTACCAGGTTTTGCGCTACGGTGCATGTATGTGTAAGTTCCTCTTATCTTAGCCTCTTAACACTGTAGTAGGGTGTTCCCCAGAGTTCGGTCATATGCGTCTTCCTCTTCTCCTTTGTGATGACCAGTCACGTTCTCTCTTCCCCATCCAATTTGAGGCACACTCCACACTGACGACCTAGCAATCTACTACAGAGATAGGTCTCTTCCTACGGTGGTCAAACAAGTCTAACTAGCCCATCACTGTTGCAGTTGAGTGGGTTGTTTCTTAAGGATTCTCATTCTCTCCCTGCATGTCTTCTTGTGTCGTCTTTTGCCTTTGCCATTTCCAACATGTTGAAGTTCCGACCTTATTTATATCCATGGATTCAAAACCGGTATAACAATCTGTGAGCCTTGGTCGAGTCCAAAATCAAATTTAGCCCTACGATGTACAATTTCATATCCACTTCGACCCTCTGCTACCATGATCCTATTTTGAATTGGAATATTTTACTTCCTACAGAAGATAATCGCTCTTCTCCTCTAGCTAGGGTCCGCGTAAAATAGCTCTTTTGTCTGCAAAGAATTTCACCCGATTCCACGTCATGCCCACATCACTAGTTTCCCCGCTAATGTCCAATGACCCCTCCATTGAAGATCACTGGCACCTTCAAAGAATAGTGCTCCTACTCTTTTCTGCCCTTCCATTCCCTCTTTTTTCAATCTATCAGATCTTTATTCATGGGTGCTCCTCCGTGGATGATTTCCTCAGGAAGAATCTGCAATAGTCTCTTGCAAAGAAGCAAGTCTCTATAACCATATTTGGTTCTACTATCAAAATTCATCAGCCATGTGTCCACTCACTCTCAGGGAACAGCAATCTTACCGATGCCTCCTTTTCACCCACTCCTTAGCTCCTCTGCTGCGGTTGTAAAGGAGATATCTCAGCAATCTTTTTCCGGCCGCCTTTGTCCCGGGTCCTCATCTTACACCATCCTTGAGGGTCTCCGTACTATCTGTCTATTCCTACTACTGAATTCTTGGTGATCACAGATTTACGAAGAGCGACTTCGGCATTGTTCTCTTACTTTGACCCTATTCCTTTGATGCATTCAATAGCAGTCAAAATTGTAGGGCGAGAGTAACCCACCAGTTGTTGAAATCCACGATTCCAACTCTCACAGAGGTTGTTGGTGCGGTATTCATTGTCAATTGTAGCTTGGTACACATTCCATTTCTCTGGTGGGAATAATGGAGGAATCCTCCGCACTCGTACTGTCACAGGACCTGGATATTGTTTGGTCTGGCAAATGTGGCGGTATGTACCGGTTACGTAGGTCGCATCAAAGTAATCCACAAGGTCTTTAAATACATTAGAAGTATTATATTTTATGTAGTCCATTCCACCAGAAAAATTATCAAGAGGAAGAAAGGCAAGTCCATCTAGCATGCCACAGAAATACTTGATATCGTCATCATCCTTGTATCGGTTAGCCAACCCAAGGCCTTGAATCTCTCCTCAGGTACTTTGTGTCAAGTGGTAGAAACATGCCTTGACATTAACATGTGGACCCAGCTTGTTTCTTATGACATTCAGGGCTGCTTGTTCGAAGTTTGTCATTGTTTTTGTGACATCCATGTAAATCCAAGTTCTTATCCCTTGTCATGAATTGCCTTCAACATTTCTTCATATATCTCTTGGGATCTTCCAGTCAGGAAGGAATAAATACAACTCACTGCAGACTTTCCTAAGGGGGCACGGATGAAGTATAGTTGTTCAAATAAAGATGGTGCACAGGTAAAAGAGCAATCCATATACCATGTGTTGAAATTGGACAGATGTCGTAGACTTTCCTCAATGGCAAACATGATGATGTGGTTCCTTGCTTCTATCCCACGGTCATGAATTATGAAAGGCTGTGGGTCAAATCCACCTGTTAATGACCACTCGCCTTCAATGCTTAACTCTTGAGAGATGACGGAACTTTGGGAAGGCCTGCCTGCCGATGTCTACGGATATTTTTTTTAATGGAACTCATCTGACCAATTGCAACTCGCCCCTCTTGTGTCATCTCTCCCATATTGTCAAGTAGAATCTGTCCAGTATTTCCTGGGTTGACAACTGCACGTTCTTTTATATTCTGTCGCACTCTTGCCGCCTCCACTGTAAATATATCTGGTGTGTGGTTGTGGTCTATAGTGGAAATTATACTTTGGACATCCAAACCTGTTGTAATCTTGCCGTTGCAGGAGAGAGCTGCTCTCCTGGAACATTCTCAGCATTTTGTTTAAGAAGATGGAGACTTATGTACATATAGCCAAGATAACATAGTTTTTCTCCGCCTTTATTGCTGCGGATAATTTCCATTATGAAGTAAGGGTATTCGATTGAAACTTTTAAGAAAAACAGACAGGAGCTATCCAGCTCTCGACTGTATTCACACACTGTTTAAGGAGAATTGAATTAGTGCACAAGTGAACAAGGATTTTACTGGGTTAATCTGACCTGTGGGGAGCTAACTGACCTGACCGGACCTGATCCGACCCTCATTTGACGTCACTTGATAAAAGGATTTAAGATGACCTTAAGGATCAAATATAAGGATTTGGGGTAAAGTTCTAGGGTCAAACAAAAGCACTAGTTTATAGAAGAAGTATTAAAAAAAATTATATTATTTTTTCTATTATTTCTTTACTATGAGTGAATTTTGTCTGGTAGAGTATTTGTTTTGTCCGGTACGGGTAGGGTTTATGTCTGCCGAGTTTTTTGTCCAGTGGGGTTACTCTCTGCGGGGTTTTTGTCCTAGAGGATTTTGTCATGGACCCGTAAATATGATCACCTTACTTGATGTATTATACGTGAGGTTAAATTTCAGTAGAATTACTAATGTTACATGGACCGCTAACACAGAAGGTTGCTATAAAATTCCCGCAGCATGCAACCTCCTCCTTCCACTCTACCTGGTCCCTCAGTAGTCTCACAAAGAGCACGGTCCCACTTAATTTCGGCCACGTTGGCGAGGCCTACAGCGCAGGCTGTAGGATCACAGGATTTCTGCTTAGATCACAGGCTGTAGAATCAAAGGCTTTCTCCCTTAATCTCCCAAGCGGTCAGAGTGTGCAGAGATGCGAAATGCTCCATGGGAGCTATAAACAGGAACATCCTTCACACATCTTTACATTCTGACAAAATTGTCGTCCTTTGGTGTTCACTTTTCTTTAATAATGAATAAAAATTAACCCATAGGACGGTTCGTTACTCTTTAAATGATATTTTGGCGAGTTTCTGTGACGCTTTAGATGTGAGCATCCATTAATAATAACATATAATTCGTTAATATTACTAAAAACTAAGCTTAAAATTTGATTCATTTGAAACCCAAGAATTAGACGAAGATGGATTCATGTGAACGAGTGACACTGACCTTTCGAGGATAAGCATGATAATAATAGGGTAATAATAATAACAACCATCTCTGGCTGTGGTTGTTTTATCCTCACTGCCCTAAACTAGTTTATGGAGGCCTGTGCTATATAATGTGGCTACAATATTCGACAACCGTCGTCGATCTAAATCCGACGACTGAAAAATAGACCAATGATATCTAATAATAAAGTTCTTGGTAAGAAATGTTATTTCTATTCGGTTTAATCATTTTCGGAATTGCCCTTTTTTATCCGTTCATTCCCCTTGAACTGCTAAGGTCATTGAAACGAGGCTTACAGGTTAACGGAGTGTCCGAACCTAGGGTGTTTCGAGTGTATGATTCCCACCGCAAGGTGAACCCTCACTCGGGACCTCATCCGGTGACTAACCGCAAACAACTTAACTTAACTTTGCTCAAATAGGAAGCGGTGTTTCCCTCGGTTAGGCCGTAACCCAAAGAAAAATAAAGTCATTAATGTTAATTAAAATTGGGCCGAGAGATTTATAGCTTCTTTCACATGATTTCTCCGAGGTCGCGATACGACACTAAGCCAAAGTTCTCGGAGAAAAGGGAGTCAATGAAAATTGGAGAATAAGGAAAGGTTGGAATAGAGGAAAATAACTAAAATACAATATGTATTTGTAAGAGTGGTTAGAAAACTCTTTGTATTCCATCTACTTGCTCTTTCCAAATTCCTATTCTAGCTATTTCCTTTATCCTTTTTTCTTTATCTAAGATGCTTCAGCTGGATGACCTGTATATTCCTATTCGGCTACAAGGGAATAATGAGCTCAAAAATATAAATATAACCATAATATTGTCTCTAAGTGACGATTTTCAGGAATACTACAAACTCCCTCTGTGTTTTTTGTCCCAAAGAAGAGATAAAACGTACGAGGCGAATGAATTGCTTTACTGCGAGCTCCTGACAATGACAGGGTACTTGCTTTGTCTCCTGATAGAGTTTGCCCTCGGACGATTACGAATTGAATGCGCCTATATATATATATATATATATATATATATATATATATATATATATATATATATATATATATATATATATATATATATATATGAAAAGTTCACAAAGTTGCGCGCGTGAGTAAAGCAATCCCACAGGAAAGATGAAAAACGGAATCTAAGTACTTTCGAACTATATTCAGTTGTTCATTCTCAAGGAATATATATAGTAATGAGCAAAGGTTTTAAGACCAATCTATTTCTTTTTTCCTTCACTTTTAAGATTTACGTGATAGAAATAATTATTATATTATTTAAATTATTTCAGGTTTATTAAAGAGTTAGTATTTAAAAACAAAACAAAAAAAGGATGATTTCTTTGCTGAATCCAAAATTGCGCTTTTGTCCTGTTCCTGAACGAAGTGAATTTAATTCCTTAGAGCTTTGCTATTCGATCAAAAGGGTAAAATGATAACAACTATGGGTTAAATGCTTGAATCTTTTTCAATTCCATAAATGGCTATTCCCAAAGATATGCGTGCAACCACTGTTGCTCTGAACCAAAGTGGCCTGAAATGCAAGGAGATATTGCTAAAGGAGCACCATCTTTAGGATCATTAATGACGTTGTAAAGAATGGTTATACTCCTATGAAAAAGTCTTATGAAGGCTTAAAAGCTTCCAATGAGCGCCATTATCGCTTCCTGGTAAGGTTCCAGCTCAAAGATCGTGTTGCCCCCATTGCCAAGCTAGCTCACGATTAGCAAGGAGCAGGTGTGAATGCTTCAGCGCGAATTGTTGTAAGTGTATAGGTATGTGTGTGGGTGGGGAGTGGGGGGGGGAAAAAAATTGTGTGGGATAGACAGATGAAAATACACAAGTGATGAAAAGAGAAAGAAGTGTGGAAGAGTGCAAAGAGATGCTAGGTGCCTAGTGGTCAGGACTATCACTTTCATTATTTTCTTAGTTATGTGTAGTTTTTGTTATTGGTTATAGTTCACATTTTTCATGGCGTTCAAGCCATTTGTCTTCATAATTTTAATTTTCTATGGTATATAATGTGCATTGCTGTTGATTATGTAATAAATTACTTTAATTTGGTGCTTAGTTTTTGTTGTTTTTTATTTATTTTGTTTCGTGTGTAAAATTAGTGTGCTTTGTTTCTTCTTTTCTTCTCTCTTCTCGTCTCGTTTGGTTGATGAGTCTTCATCGATTGTAGTTTGTCAAAGTTCGATGAGTGTTCATAATTTGGAGTTATATTGAGTCTTGATTGGTTTTGTGGCATTTAGTGTTAAAATTACGCTTCCTTCATGTGTAGAACGGCTCTTCGGCTCCCCCAGGTTGCGGAGCTTGGAAATCTGGCTCGACATACAGCTCTTCTGATCTGGTTAATCATCTGAGTGATTCTTCATTCAGTTCTTGATTAACCAGTTCCTGCATATTCCGTGTCCGTTCTTCTATGACTTGGTTAATGGGAGTTATTCCCGCTCCCATGTGTAGCTCTTCTTGGCTTCTTCTTTCCAGCCTACGTGTCCCCGTAATTAGGTACACGCATTTATTCTGCAGTTTGTAGTCTCGTCTTTTGTGTCTTCGAGACACAAGAGAGGGCGGAAGCGGGATAAAAGAACGTAGATCTTTTTCTTGTTGCTTTCTCGGAGATTTTGGAACATGAATATAGTTCGGAGTGCAGCTGAGTCTTTAGAAATTCGATCTGAGACGGGCTTCCTGTACCCGGTTGGAGTTATTTTCATTCCGAGTACATTGCACTCCGTGGTGTAAGGATAGCGCCTATCCTCCACCTTGACATCAGAAAGTAGCCTCCTGCCAATGAATTTCTCCTGGTTGGTTCTAATTTTCCATTGGGCCTCTTAGATGTCTAGTATTTAAATTTCTGCTGCTGTCATTCAGACACCACCATCCCTGCGGGAGGCCCGCAGTGAGCGGAAATTCCGGTCCGTCCGTGCACCCCATACTGACATACGTCGCCCTCTCCATGACATAGTGAGAGAGAGTTCTCTCTAAGTTTGCACTTAGGCCTAGCTGTAAGATCTTAAACTGCATTCCCCGTTGCCACACCTTATCAAACGCCTACGACACATCCCGACAAACAAAAGTCACGTAACTCCTTTCTCGTTATGCTTGGGCTAGATTTTCCGTGATGACATTTATCGCCATCTCCGTACATCGCTTTCTTATAAACTCGACTTGATATCGGTTGTAGAGGGAGTTCTCCTCCAGGTGAGAGACCAGTCTTCTGTTGAGGATCTTCTTAAGGAGCTTCCCGCAAAATTATAGTAGTGAAATTGGCCGGTAGCTCTCTCTCTCTCTCTCTCTCTCTCTCTCTCTCTCTCTCTCTCTCTCTCTCTCTCTCTCTCTCTCTCTCTCTCTCTCAACGTCGAGTCCTTCCCGTGTTTGGGCAGAAAAATCATTTTCGCCGTTTTATATGCATCTGGCAAGTATCCCGTGTTTAGACACGACATAAAAATTCTTCTCATTCCTTCGATGACGTTTGATGGTACCTTTTGGAAGTTTAGCTTCGTCAGCCCCAATTGTCCCGGGACTTTCTGACGGAATGAGCGGAGCGCGCTAAGTAGTTCCTCTTCGGTGATCTCGGCGTCTCCGTCGTGCTATCTATCCACCTGGTGGTGAGGGTGCATCCTATGTGTTTGTGTGTTAAGCTCGTCTATGATGTTGCTTTCAAACTGTATGTCATAATCTTCGTTCTCTTCTTCGGTTATACTGAAGATTCTTTCCCAATAACGTTGGAATATTTCTTCTGTCTCGATGGTTGCGTCTTAATTTTGTATTTCCATTTTCTTCTTCGTACCCTTTGATCCTTTGAGACGTCGGATTTTAATCCAGAAGTCCTTTGGTGATTCATCCTGATCGAGACTCTCCATCACATCGTCCCGACACCCCCACTGCTGTTCAAGGATCAACTGGTTGAGCTCTTCTTTGATCTCTTTACTTCGTTGTATTGAGTGGCTTGATGCATTTCTGATGTTAATTTCATACAATAATTTTCAATTCACGGTAAAAATCCTTCATGTATTCAGTTCATCTATAGGTTGAGATGGACATATACCGGGACTTAGAGATACAAGCACTATCCGCGTTGATTAGGTGGTTATTAAGGTCGTCGAGTGCCTGCCTCATTGATCTCCTCGAATCTTCTCATCCAAATTGGGCGGATGGTAGGCCTTGAGGAGGCATCCGTACCGTTCCCAGTCTACTTTTCTGTCGTCCTTCTTGACTGCAGTTGGACTTGTATGATGGCAAGCAGGATCCCTATGTGGTCACTACATGGTACCTGGAATGGTTCCATGTAGTAATTAAACGGTAGCTTTCGGTTAGCCAGACATTTGTCTGGTTTGGTGGCACTCCCTTCTCTGACATAAGTGGGTAAGTCGGAGCCTATACGCTGGAACATATTCCTTTCCAGCATGGTTTCCCGGCATCTTCCGGTCCTATTGTTAGGTCCTGTAGCCGGATTCCCGACATCTGGCGTTCAGATCCCCCATTAATATAGCGGGGGTTCTTCTGCCAAATAGGCCAGCGTGAGAATGAATCGGCAAATATCCTTTTCTTGGCGGCTGGTATCCTGTGGCAACGACCAGATTCCCAATATCTTATTCGACCTCAATCGCGAGATAGTATTCTTCTAATTCTTGTATTTGATCCCTTTCTCAATCGCAATAGCGGCTCCGTCGAAGCGCTCCTGTGAATGATTTGTGATCAACACATCGTAATTCTAGATCTTCATCTCTGAAATTCTTGTGTCGATTCCGTGCTCAGAAATTAAGATGATATCTGCATCAATTTCTCTGGATACGTTCGCGTAAAGAGTCATTTTTGTCGTCCAGGCGTTGGTGTTAATTTCCATTACTCTTAGTGCGTTCAAGTGCATGGTGAAGTGTAATTATCGGACATTGGACAAAATAAGAGATGAAATATAGGTAGAATTAGAGAGAGAATAGTAAGAGAGTAAAGTGGTTAAAGGGTGAGTTTAAAGAATAGATAGTGTGTAGGAGAAAGAATAAAAAGATCCCTGGTGAAAGGGTAGCTCTGTCAATGTACGGTTAGTTGTGTTCTTTGTGGTTGTTTCGTGTATTTTTTGATAAACTATGAATTACAATCCATAGTTTATATAATTAAATTAAACATGTTTAATTTAATTATGGTTACGATCCTACTGATCGGTTGATTGTTTAAGGCATTCAAGCCTTTATTTTTGGCGGGGTTTTTATTCCCGCTATGACTTTAGTAAAAGTTTTTGAGTATTGATTTATTAATTAATTAATTAATATGATTTTGAAAAAGTGAAAGTGAAAATTTACTTTATTTTTGCGTTTTTCAAGTGATTTTTAATTTGAATTGGATATTCTAAAGGAACCTGCGAATTACTTCGTATTTTGTCAGTTCTGTCTGGTATATTTTGGGATTACGTCATTGTCTGTCTGTAGTTTACTACTTCTAAAAGGTCTTTTTTGTCGGTCTGCTTCGATTTCTAAGTGTGTACGAGAGAATTCAGGGGTCAAGCGGGCGCCAATGGCCTGCCATATCCTCTTAGCTCTCTCGTGGAGCGCCACATTGATCGGAGTTAATCCAACCGAGTCGTGGAGCTCCCTTTGTCTTTTATGTTATCTTCTTCGGGTATTTGTAATAAGGAGAACCGCTTTGTTCTGGATGACTTGTAGTTTCGCAATGTGGGTCATGGCGCTCGCGTTCAGCGGCACCGGGGGGTACAAGAGTCTCGAACGAATGCACGCATTGAATATCTTGAGTTTATTTTAGCGAGTGAGGTCCATGAACCTATAAAACTCCCTCAAATCTCTCTTGCTATTCGCGACTGTCCGCTCGATATGACACTTGTATCCCCCTGTGGTGATTTTGAGCCCCAGGACTGTCCCTTCTGAGCAGTAGGGGATTCTCTCCCCCTCTACCCGTATATCGTTGAAGGTCTTGCGAAACATGGGAATTATTTTGAATTTTTGGGCATTGGTCGAAATCTTCCATTTTCTCTCGAAAGAGTTGATGTTGGAAATCTCCCTAGCCGTATTTCTCGCCATAAATTCCCTGTGAACGTAGGCGGCTGTACAAATTTGCGATATATCGTCAGCGAACTGAACGTATATCGTACCTTCGGAAAGAGGTTGTGGTAAGTCACGTGTATATATGTTGTATAAAAGGGGGGAGAGACACCCCCCTTGTGGGACCCCAGATTCGAGCTCGAACTCGGGGCCTTTGTGCTCTTTGATCTGTATATACGCTCTCCTCTCCATTATATAGTCGCATAGAATCCTTTCAAGAATGGGGTCGAGGCCTACTTGCAGGATCTTAAATTGCAAGCCTCTCTTCCAAACCTTGTCAAATGCTTTTCTGACATCGCGGAGCACCAGGTCGGCATGCCTTTTACTTGCCTTGATCTTTGCAAGCTTTTCCGTAATAACGGCTAGTGCCGTGTCAGTCCCTCTTTTCTTTCTGAAGCCGTGCTGTTGCTCGTTATGCAGGTTGGCTTCATCAAGAAAAGAGTTGACCCTGTTTGCCAATATCTTCTCGAAGACTTTGCCAGCAACTTCTAAGAGAGATATCGGACGGAAGTTTGCGGGGCAGTCCGGGGGCTTTCCCGATTTGGGAAGGAAGATCATTTTGGCCACTTTCCACTGGTCGGGAAAATAGCCTGTGTTCAGAGCGGCATTCATGATGTTAAGTAGCCCACTCAGAACATTAGGCGGGGCCTTAATGAAATTTTCCCTGGTCAGCCCCGTGGTACCCGGTGCTCTTTGACGAAAGGATTTTAGTGCGATGGAGAGCTCTTGGGCAGTTATTTTACTCCCATAGCCCTCCATCGCTCTTTCCTGCGACACATAGTGATGAGGGGAGGTTTTATGTATTTGTGTGTTTAGTTGTTGGATAATGTTATTTTCGAAATCGAGGTCATAGTTGTCGTTTTCTTCGGGGGTAATTTTAAAGATTGAGGACCAGAATGTCCTAAAAATTTCCTCAATCTCTGTATTCTCGTCAATTTCTTTATCGTCATGTTTGAGTACAACTTTCTTTTGAGGGGGTTGTCCTTTTAAACGTCTGTATGTCTGCCAAAAGGTCCGTGAGTCTCTCTCTATGTCAAGTCCCTCAATTAGTCTGTTCCATACCTGTATTTGTTCGTCTGTAATGAGTGTCTGAAGTTCGTCTTTTATCTGTCTTATGCGTCTATGGATATTGTGGTTGGGGCCTGTCAGCGCTACTACATCGGACAGGTCCCTATATTCTTGGGCCAGGGCTTTCATGGGGGGGGGGTCCAAATAGGAGCTGGAAGGGTTTTATATTTAATGCGGGGAATACTATTTTTATCTGCTTTTATAAGGAGGTCGGTGATCTTATCCAGCTCTTCATCTATTTCTTCTAAATTAGCGTCAATTAAAGGGTCTGGGGTATAATTTAGAAGATAATTTTTGTAGCTTTCCCAGTCCGCCTGCTTATAGCTTTTGCGTTCTGGGATTGCAATCTGAAT
This sequence comes from Ceratothoa steindachneri, assembly GCA_963969495.1. Taxonomy (NCBI): domain Eukaryota; kingdom Metazoa; phylum Arthropoda; class Malacostraca; order Isopoda; family Cymothoidae; genus Ceratothoa; species Ceratothoa steindachneri. The sequence continues at coordinate 130,432,348 of OZ018328.1, read as the reverse complement.
GGGGTTTACGCTAATTGTGATTTTAATTGCCTGGTGGTCACTTGGAATAATGGGGCCTGGTTCAATGTAGTAGTTATATTGAAACCTGATACTGGATAAAACAATATCAGGTTTCGTTGCTGCATAGCCTGTAATATATGTCGGGAATTCTGGTCCGATTCTCGTCCCGTAATTTCTGTCAAGTAGGACTTCAATGTTTCTACCTGCATTGTTGTAGGAAGTATACCCTGACGCTGCACACCTTGCGTTCAGATCTCCAGCAAAGATTGCATTTTTCTTATGGCTGAAGACCTGTAGAAGGTTGTGCAGGGGTACATAGCCGCGTCTTGGGGGTTGGTACCCCGTGGCCACGACTAGACCCCCCAGGGTAGTGCCTACCTCAATGGCAAGGTAAGATTCATCTAAGTCGGGTAGTCTTTTGTACTTTAAACCTTTTCTGACGGCTATTGCGCAGCCGTCATACCGTTCCTGACTATGATTTTTGCTAATGACGTCGTATTGAAAAATTTTAATTTCTTTATGTTCAGTCATTCCGTGTTCATTAATTAGTATAATGTCGGGGTCACTTTGTCGTAGAATGTTGCCGTAGATGGAACCTTTTCCGTCCCATCCATTAACATTCATTTGTATTACTGTTAGTCTGTTGGTCATTTTGAGTAATGTAGGTTCTTTTAGTGTATGGAGTTAAAGTAGACGCTTATTCGCGATCTACTTTAGCCCCGTGTGGTGTATTGGGCGGGGTGCGCTCCCTGCCGTTTCTTTTTTTCCTAAATTCAGTGTCGGTGATTGTGTAAAAACAGTCCGTGGCCAGCTTAATCTTATTTTGAGAGAGGGCTTCCTCAACCTGTCGCTCCGGTACCTCGTCGTAGCATTCCCATTTGTATCTTCCGGTCCTAAGACCTTCCGACACTTCACGGGAGTCCAATTCAGTTGGGAATGGGGCAGATTCAGGGGCGTACAATTTCAGGTTAAAGCCTCTTGAGTGGTACTTAAGCTGGTGCTCCCTTCCTCGGGATGAGGAGGTAGACCGTGGGCCGCGAGTTTTTGAGATCTTCCTTGACCTAGGGGACCTGGTCTCCTTGGGTCGGACTGCCTCTTTTGTTGGTGTGGGTGTGGGGGTGTGTGTATTTGTTTCTTGTGGTGTGGATTTTTTGGGGGTGAGTGGCGCCTGTTTTTGTGTTTGTGTTTCTTTTGGTTTGTTCAGTCGGGGGTCCCGTGAGATGGCTGTGTTTGGGGTCTGAATCTTCTGGCACTTCTCTTGGCACTGAGGAGCAACGGTTATTCTCATAACCTCCTCTAAAGGGGGGTTATCGGGGAACCACATCTCGCTAAGCCCGTTTTTCACGAGCATGCGATTAACTTCTGTGGCAAAAGTACCGGGGCGTGTTATATTTTGTATGTGTGCATAATATATGCAGCACATAATTTTCGTGGAATGCTCATTTTCGATGTGTAGGTATTGTTTCTGATTTTGACTGTTTGATTCGGCGATGGCGGCTTTGGCTACTTTAGCGTAGGTGGAGTTAGCTTTATTCTCTTCCGATTCACGTTTAAGCTTGCTTTGATTGCTCAATTCCTGCTTTTTAATCGGACATGCCATAGACATGGTCCGGTGAGGGCCTGAGCAATTAAGACATTTGGTGGTATTGTTCTTGCATTCGCGCCAAAAATGGTCACGACCGGCGCAAATGGAACACAATTTAAGGTCTTTGTTTTCAGGGCAGTTGGACGTGGTGTGTTTGTTGTATTTGTAGCACCTGAAGCACATTTGCAAATCAACAAACTCCTCACGTTCCATCTGCTCTGGGCAAACTCGCACGTTGAAGAGAAGCAGTCCATTATCCTTTGCCTTCTGAGCCATAGCCGTATCTTCGAATACCACTTTGAAAACATGAGTGTAAGTTTTAAATTTGAAGACTTCCGCTACTTTTGCCCAGTCGTGGTTGTTCTCAATTTCCCTTTTGATTTCGTCAGCCGAGTGGCTCCCAACCCAGGGGTCAAGGCGCCTGCAGATTAAACTGCGGTGGGTCCTTATTTGTGGTGGTGTTTGCGGTCTGAGGTTGATTTTCTTAAGGCATTCAACGGCTTTCCCGGAGGTCAAGGCTTCACAATCAGCCTCCCTCGCGCAGATAGCCGAGTAACCATTGTTCGAGTCTACCAGTCGTACTAAAGCAATTCGTAGGGATCCATAAACCGTTTCAAAAACCTTTTCACGTTCGGGTTTCGGGCCCTCCGAGAGGACCCGAAGAGTAATTCGTAGGGTTTCTCTCATGATATGTGCATCTTACGATGCGTTACAGTTTATTATGTTTGTAGTGTTCACTGTGTTCACTTTTTGTTTTGTTCCTAGACGGAAAGAGGTGAGAAAGAAAAAGAGGGTTCAATGTCCCAAAAATTTTTTACTTTACCTCAAATGACTTTTTTTCCTGGCAAGCGGGTGGGCCGGGAAGGGTTTTGATCTCCGTGTCCACAAAGGAGCGAAGATTTCTTCCTTAACCGTATATCACTTTGAAAAGCAAGTGGTCCACTGAATTCCGAAGTATCCTGCTACTACTAACAAGTAGGGTCACGCTATTCACTTTTTCGCTAAAAATTCACTTTTAATAATTATCCGTACAAGATTGCTGTCAAAGCGGGAGGGGGTCTGCTCATGCAAGCGAGGCAGGCGTGTAATTATCGTTGTTTCCTCTTATTCTTTTTATACTTCTTGGCCTGTGGGACACTCTTAGTGTGCCCAGGCTTTTCTTTCTGTGGTGGAGGACTTTGAGTTTTCGATCGGCTCTTCGTAGCCCGTGTACGAGTGCATGGGCCCTCATCACTCTCGGAAGAGGTGGTATCTACTCCGTCTTCTTCCCTTTGTTCTTTTTCTTCTTCCTCTTCGGATTCCTCAGATGATGGGGCCTCGACTATTGGTTCGAGCCCAGACTTCACTTGGTTGTTGCCTCTGACCACTGTTTCCCTGAATATCCTTGAACATTCCGGGTTCGCCGGCATTTTTCCTGAGGGCAGGTTATTCTCCTTCAGTAATGCAATGAAGACTTCGTTATAGCAGCCAGGTTCGACTGTGTTAGCGACATTCGAGTGCGTAATACAGATGAGAATCTTGGCGCTTAGGTCGCTCGTGAGATTGAGTTCTGTTGGAGATTGCCTCGTTGGTTCTGTCTTTTTGGCGGCCTTGGGGTAAGTTGTTTATTTTGCCTTTTTCTGTTCATCTTCTTTCCTCTTGATTATTTATTTGCGCTTGAGGCAGTTCAGGGCCATGGTCCTATGCTTCCCCTTTTTTAATTTCGGCATTTCTTTCTGGAGCTTTCACATTTGTCGTGCCTGTGGCCTTCATTGGTGCACTCATTGCACCATAGTTTCTCCTTTTCGTGGCAATTCGCTGTGGTATAGGTTTCTAGTTTGTAGTAAACAAAACACATTGGAATGCTATTGAATTTTTCTTGTTCGATGTTGCTGCAGCCTGGTAATCTCATATTGAATAGCAGGATTCTGTCCGTGGTCGCTTTCTTGACATGTAAACGTGATCTTGAAAACGTGGGTATATTCGCGGAACTTGACTATTTCGCGAATTTTAGCCCATTGATTGCTCCTCTGAATTTGCTCTTTTAATTGCTCGAGTGAGTGTTCCCCAACCCAGGATTCCACTGTGCGGCAGATGACGCTACGATTCGCTGCCACTTGTAGGGGGGTTTTCGCCTCGAGTCCGACCTTCTTTAATACCTCGGCTCCTTCTTCTGTTAGGAGCCGGTCGACGTCCTTAGTCTCAGCGAAAAGCGCTATGAAGCCCGAGGGGACTTTGGTCAATTTCACGAGGGTCACTTTCAGGTTGATGAAGAGAGTTTCGCACAACTTGCTCTTGTCCGGTACCTTTGCTCCTTTGATGGTCCTCAGGGGGACCCTCTTAATAGGGGTCTCCAAGTCTTCCTTGTGTCCTTATGTAATTAATGTGTTTTGGGTGTGAGGTGAAAAAATGAAGCGGTGAGATGAAAAAGAAGGTATCGGTTTGGGTATTCTGGTTTGCAAACGTGATTTGAGCGTCCCCGTCCATTTTCCAGTTGTTCCCCCGCTCAGAAGCCGCCAGGATGATGGGAAATGATCGATGAGTGGGATGGATCTCAAGTGGGAACCTCAAGAGGAATGACTCATGTTGGACTTGATGGCAATAGCGGCCGAATTAACGGCCGCTACAGTTTTGCCACCTGCCATCGGGTACTTACGCCATAACCGCTTCCAACTACATAGAGACGGGTGTTACTTCCCTCTATGATGCTGGCCGGGTCCCCCGGGCGATGAGGATCTCTCCTCCATCCGGGACTCGCAGTTATGCCCCAGTTTCGAGAAAATTTCTGACTTATGCTTCTGCTGTGGGTTAGTCCTCAAACCAGTTTTCACATAAGCCCTTAATTATGTCGGTCTAAGTGACCGAAATAGTTAAAACAAAATTAATGAATGGCATATATTTGAGGCAGGTTCCCACCCATGACGATGGACGGGAACAGTGAGGTTCTTAAGCCCTCGTTTATGAACAATCAAGACGTTGAAAAGAAATATTATTCTCTCTTTGCTAAAAATGAATTTAAAACTTTACCCAAGACTTCTCGTTATGCTGTTTTCTGTCAGCGGTGCTCGATGTCCGTTACTAAGCAAGTCAAAAATTGCTTTATCCGTAAGGTACTCAGCAATGAGTCTTATGCAAATGCTCGGCCGTCGCTTCAGTGAGCACAATGAGGCGGATACTTATCTACAGATGTCCAAGTCGAAAAGGGGTGCGAAGAAGCCTCATCTTACCAATAACCTTACATATAGGATTCACTTTTGTAAGAAATATAAAGAATGGACTGTTGAAGAATGGGGCAAAATGATATTATATGATGAAGTTCCCTTCTGCTTGTTTGGAGCTTCTGGGAGATCTCACGTTTGGATAAGAAAAGGGAAGTGCTTTCACGAGTCTTGTGTCTTACCCACGGTCAAGCATCCAGACACTCCATTTATTGAATGGCCTGCTTCTCGTCTAAGGGAACTGAATCACTACCTGTTGTGCCCAAAGAATGCTGCCATGGACTCAAAATGATATCAAACCGCCCGTCATTAAAACCTTTTACAACAGTTGAGGACCAATTTAAGGATGGTAACTATTTTTTTCCATGATGGCAGACCTCCTCACTCAGCAAAATCAATAATAAAGTTCTTGGCTAAAAATAAAATTAAACTGTTGGGACCTTAGCTCAGGAATTCACCATATTTAAACACAATAGAGGATTTGTCGTCGATAATTAATCAAACTGGCGGTCGATAAACAGAAGCCCTTTAATTGTGAGCAGTTGCGGGCGCTTCTTGAGCAAAGGAGCAATGTTAGTCAAGATATCATCACAAATATGGTCTTTAGCATGCCAAAACGAATTGAAGCATTTCTTAAAAACAAGGGCCATCTTTGTAAATATTGACTGTATTTATCAATAAAATGGGTTTGAACTCGAAACTTTTGTCTATGATACAAACATACTTTAACAAAATACAACGTTTGATTAGTTCTATTAACTTTCCTATATGAAAAAATATATTAGTCTCCAAACTTTGGACTTGGTATGTTTATTCTCCTTTGTTAATTTTATTTTGACTATTGACAGTAATAAGAAACTAAGCTGAATCCCGGTTTCAGAGAAACTTTTATTCTTTGTTCGTTTCCTCAACCTCCCTGGAACCTTGTAAAAACGGATCATAGGGTGTCTACTGCCCTTGAAATCATTGAAAAGTCCTTGAATTTGATGAAAAAGGTAGATGGACCTTGAATTTAAAAAATATATCATTGAGTGATTATTCAAATTTGATTTTTCAAATTCACTATATATATACTTTTTAATCTCTATTAGGAAAATAGCAATATTACAAGTTAATATTTAAGTTAATCTACTCACTAATATGAGTGAACATATGCTTTGGATGGATTGTATTTTATGATTGATGCATTGTATTTTGGTTGCAAGTGAGTTTAACAGAGTTTAAAGTGACTAAGTCACTTATGCATGCAGTTAGGAATTCTTCTCGCCTATACAAAGAAGATCTTGAAAAGAAAAGGAAGCAGGTGGAAGCCAAGAAAAGACGAACTGATGCTCTGAGCAAAGAAAAAGAAGATGAGAAACAAAGGCTAAAAATGGATTTTTAAGCAAAAATGAGTCTTCTTGATAAGGAAATTGTAACCATCAGGCATGATTAAATAAAATTAAAAATTAAAAGGTAACCTCTGAATCATGAATGTTCATTCTTTTTTGTAATACATTTACTTTTCAATTGAAATATTTCAGATATTTTCCTAAATGCTTCATGATTCAGTGTTTGGGGGTCATTTTGAAACAAAAAATTCTTTGTTAGGAAGAGTGTAAAGTAATGGATATTTTTGCTAAGTATAATTTAGATAATTGTGTGGCTGAGTAAAAATAAATGCTTTAAAATATATTTTTATGCCTGAAAATGGAAGCATTTAGAAATGTAGGTACTAAATTTCCTGAAATGGATAGTTTTTGATTAAAGGAATTATTTAATTAAAAAAATTGTCTCATAAATGTAATAAAACATACAAGGGTCGTGTAGCTAATAATTTAAAGAAAAAGCAATGGCTAAAACTAGTCATTGAAATCCTTGAAAAGTTCTTGAATTCAAAATCACCAAACAAGTAAATACCCTGTAGGAAAGTGATGATGTTAGCGAAAATGAAAATAGAGGGGAAGAACTTGGTTTGAATATCCAAAAGATAAGCCTACGAGGAGGGCTAGGTATCAGATGCAGATTGGGGTGGTGGTGACCCCGTTTCCGGCCCGATAGTGGGTCGGGGACCCTCACACCTATTCCAGGCTCTACCTCAGAGCTCCCCGGAACATCTCAGGAGCAGACCCGCCGTCTCCCGGGGTCTCTCCCAGAGATCCACCAGGCCCAGGTCTGTGTGTATCTGAGGGCAGTTGAAGAGATGTGTGGTGTCGTGTATCTGTGTTAAGCATTTGGGTTAGTTTGGTGTTGTATGGGTGGTGGGAGATATTTTGTGCATGAATGACGTCAGGAGGGGCGATTCGTTTGTTTGTATCTGTGCTAGTGTTCTTCTGATCTGCTTTGTAAGTGGTTGTTCTGAGTGAGTTAGGTATGGTTGGAGGTGGTGCACTTAATATTTTGTTATGGATTCTGTTTGTCAAGTATTGTTGTATGATCTGAGAGTGGATTGTTTTCTTGTTTTGCCTGATTGTATCTTCTGTTGTTGTGTTAGGGTATGTGTCTAAGTTGGTTGTGTAGTTGTTTTTGTTATCGAAAATAATCTGTTTTTTGTGTCGGTGATTGGGAGGTTTTCTGGTGATGTGGTGAAGAGGATGATTTGGATGTTGTGTTTTCTGCCTGAGTTTGGATGCATGTAGTTTTAGGTGATTTTTATTGGTATGATGTTCGTCTCGTCGTGTAGGTGTTGGGTGTTTGTGTCAAGAGTGCATCCTATGTCAGTGCGGAGGGCTATGTTTTGTATTGTCTGTAGTTTTTTGGTGTTGGTTTCTGAAATGATTGGGGAATAGATTGTGTTGGCGTATTCTAGTGCTGCACTTGTGATTTTCTTGTGTGTTAATGAGCGTTTCCTTGGTTTTTCCCCAGTATGTAGTTGTGAGTGTCTTATGACTTTTAGTGTTTTCGTGGCCTTGACTATTGTGTTTTGTCTGTGTTTTGAGTATGTGAGTTTGGGATCAAAAGTGAGGCCAAGGATCTTCGGTTCTTTTGTGGTGGGTAGTGGTATGTTTTCTATGATTAGATTTAGGGTTATGTTGCATTCTGTAGGGTCTGGTGTGAAGAGAATGGTCATTGTTTTGGTGGCGTTTAGCTTTAGTGAGTTTTTTATTGTCCATGTGTGTATTTTGTTGAGGTAAAGTTGTATCTCTTGTGCAGCGGCTTCTGGTTTGTTGTGTGATGAGAGTATTGTAATGTAGTCTGCGTAGGTGACAATTTTTAATTTTTGTCGGGGAGTTGGTATATCTGAAGTGTAGATGTTGAAAAGTGTTGAGGAAAGTACTCCTCCTTGGGGAACTCCGGATTTTGTGTGTCTGTTAAAGGAAAAGGGATCTGGCTTCCTCTCACAAGTCTTCAAACGAAATGGAATTGATCGAGATTCAAAGATTTTTGCCCCAAACCTTAAAAAATAAACCTTTATTTCTTATAATTATCAACATTACCCTTAAAACACTTCATTAAAAAATATGTCGGCGCTATCAACGCCACAGAATCCCTCTCGAAGTCCATCCTATACTCCACATAAAAGTCCCATTGCATTTGCGCTAGTTAATGTACCATTTGGTCAAGTCATTGCTCCTCCCTGGATCAAAAGCCACAAGTCCTCTTATTCACAATCCCATTTGATGCATTCTTATCATACTCACTACCATAGAATTTTCGTTCTGTTACTCATGTAGTGTAACAAGTCTGAAGGCAACTCGTTTATAAGCTCGGTTTGAACGCGGTGCTTCAGTGTGGTCTCTGGCACCTTTTCTCGTTTTAGTCCATTCTTTTCAATCATTATGACATCTAAATTATCAATCAATTGTTTACTTGCGCCTCCTAAACCTCAGAACACCAACACATTCTCATATATTTCTTTCTCTAAAACATGTACATTCAACCTTCTTGTCACACACACACACGCGCGCATTAAACCTAGACCATAAGGTTATAACCAAAATCGACAGCACCTATCCCATAATATTCACCCTACATTCGCCCCACTCATACTCGTTCAGTACACTGTTAAAGATATGAAATTGCCATATCAACTTTACACATTAATGATATCAAAGCATTCCCCTCCCATCTTTAGCCCTGACACATTCCATATTTCTAAGCTATTCCTTTAAATTTGCTATTCTTCTTCAACGCCATAGCCCCCTAACTTTACCTATAACATTCAACCAACTTATTCCCACAGTTAATTTTTGCATTCACCTTTTCTCCCTTTCTCATAATAATTTGATACGCCATTCAGCTCAGTCCATTGTCTTTCGAATAATAGCACACATACATACATACTTTGTATTAGCTGCTATCACTTCCAAAAAGTTGTTCCCCACCTGCTCTATCCCCTTGTTCACACATCTTTTCTTCTATCCTCTAGTAGTATCACTTAATCTTCCCTCTCTCAGAGATCAAGTATCATTTCCTTTCTCCCTTACTTACCGATTCGCCCATCTTCTCACCCACAGACAAACCAACAAATTTAACCTAACACAGTTGCATGGTCATATACTCACATACTCACAACTCGCAGCTTTCTCGCAAACACATCCGCCAGCATATTCCTTCTCATCCGAAGCAGTTCAGACATATTCATCTATACACCGTCTTTTTTGTGTGTAGCCAATGTGAAGTTATGCACATCCTTGTGACGAAAGAACCACTCAATAGTTTATCTCAGTAGCAAAACCTACTGTTGCCTCCATTTTCTTTCTCGTCAGGTGTACCAAACACCATTTATTCCTTATCTTCTCCTGTTCTCTTTATCCGTCCATAACTCTCGCACCCTTCAACAGTTACCCTTATCCAATTCCATCCACCACTTGTGCCACACTTTCAGAGACACACTTCCACACCTCCGCTTCTAGCATAGCAAGGGGTAGCATGTACTTACAACCACGCAGTGTTAAACATAAATAGCCCAATTGCACTCATAAAAAATATCGAGTTTACACTCATACCAAACAAACCATTGATTTGCATCATGTCACTCTTCTCTAATATACGCAACCACCTTTTATTTCTCTCTTCCAACACTAATCGCCCTACTCACACTATTCTCTTCATGGCACCCAAAACTTTCATTTTCTTTTTGGTTCGTCTTATATAACGCAAAGGCCAATGGCTTAAGGAAATTTGGTTGCTCTATTTCTAGACACTGCATATAATGCTATAGCTAAACAAAGCGCTGCATATAATGCTATACTTAGGGTAGGTGGTCTATATAGGTACTGAGGTACTGTATATATGGACTTATACCACGGAAATTATTTGTTTGGTTTTCTTTAATAAATGTTATTTATCGGACAAAACTTTGTATAAAATCTTGAATTGAAAGAAAGCTTCATCAACCCTTACCAACGTTAAAATAAATTAACATAAAATCTCCTGATGCTATTCGAAGAAGCCTGAGAACAGTGAACAACAAAGGAAAATAGCTCAAAATGTCCAATACAGGAGTCAAAATCACTATTTTTTTTGTCTCCCTCACAACCACGGTCCATCGTATCTTCAAATCACATCCCCGAACATTTCTCAACACCCAACAGGGGGCCACGACAGTAAGTTCACGTTACGAAGGAAGTGGATCAATCATCTCGGATTACCGGATTACATGACCTAGGATAATTATAGACTACTCCAATAGGTGAGATTTCGTCTCGATGGAACCGGGAAAGTGAACGGTAAAACGATGCCATTTGAAAAGCGCTGCAAAAAATCGGTTCATTCGAATAGAATCAAGAGTGATTCCATTTAGGAATTTAGGAAATATTGAATATAATTATATACCCCAACGTATTTTAAGTGAGTTTAACATTTACGATAAATAACTTTTGTACTTAGGTTGGGTAACAATTTAAAACGCAAAAGTAAAATAGGTGACATATGCAGAGTGGTCAGTGAAGACAGTTCTAACTTTCAATGTTCTTTTAGTGTACGGACTATTACCAGATATAACCTAACAGAACCTAACCTAACCTAACCCCTAATCCATACATAAAAGAATGAATATGGTTATATCAGTGCACAATAAAGGGACAAAAAAAAATTCTTAATTACTTGGAGTCATAATGAGTACCACTTAAAACTACAGATGGAGAGTTAGTGAGTGATAGTGAAGCGAAGACGAGGATATTAAATAAGTATTTTATTTCAGTATTTACATTTAAAGATAATCTAATTGTATCTGAAGGGACATTGATCTTCAGGGTTAATGAGGAGAAAAAATTAGAGGATATTTTAATTACAAAGGAGATAGTCCCAAAAGAAATAAAATTAAATTTAGTAAAGCGCCAGCCTCTGGCGAGATTTTTTCCTAAGATTTTGAAGGACTAAACGTGTGTTACGTGAGCAACTGATATTGGTTTGCTTGAGTCTGAGCAAAGAAGTGTGACTAAAATATTCATGAGTTGAGGAGCTTACTTTATGGTGAGAAGTTTAGCAGACTAAATCTCCCCATGTTAAAAAAGAGATCAGTTTGAAGGAACTTGATATAGGTCTTCAAGTGGATAAAAGGTTATAATAAGTGAAACATAAATAAGGTTCTTATTTTTAGCGAAAAAGATAAGGCACGTAACGATAGGTTTAAGCTTGACAATTTTAGGTTTAGGAAAGAGATTGGTAGAAATTAGTTTAAAAATCGAGTGGTAGATGAATGCAATAAGCTTAGTAGTGATGTTATAGAAGCGTCCTCCCTGCCTAATTTTAAGAATAGATTTATGGATGAGGATACTAGGTGGGACTGAACTGGGTAAGGGGAAACGGAGTTGCCTCGTATAGGCTATTGATTAGCCTTCTGCAGACTCCTTATGAGTCGCAAGGAATAGGAGTGCGGCACTTTCTACCAAAGCTTGTCTGTGCACATCCACGCAATGCTTTTGACTCAATCGCAACTATACAATTCAACTTTTACGTGGTGTTATTCAGTAAAACTCCGCAAAAGAGTTCGTTGTTGAGAAGAGGAAGATTGAGGAGAGTTGCATGGTTTCCTGGCCCCAAACGCTTCGTGTAGTCTCCTAAGACCGCTTGAGCTTTATGCAGCAATTTACTCACATTTTTCTTACCTTAAAATCCCTCTACCATTGTGCATGGCTTTTGATTTTGGTGTTTAACAAATGAAGATCACCTGGAGAAAAGAAATAAAATTCCTGGAGAAATTCGTTTCTTCACCTTTTAAACTAAAGGATTTACTTAACACAAAAACTTTTGATTTTATTTATTGTCTGTTTGTTTTTGTTTTTAGTATAGCCTAGTAATATGCTAAATTGATTGGAGGGGTCGCCAGGTTGCCCTCTACAAAAACTTACCACAAACTCCCCTAAAACTGGTAATTTTATTCCCTCATAAGACCGATGCAACCCACGAACCTTATATTCAACCAAATTAGACGGATTTTTTTATTAATTTCATTTCTTCCTCTCTATTCTGACTGGCCTCGTCTCCATAAACCGCTTCCCCACAGGAAGTGGGAGGAGAAGAGAGCATATAAAGACCGAAGTGTAAATAAAAAGAGGACGATAACCCTTGGGATTATAGCTACCGAGTGAAAGATATGGAAGCGGCAAGAACTCTCGCTATAACCGACAATATCAACGCCTTTCTTCGAGTATGAGAAAGTTCGTTACAAGGCTCCGAGACGTTGGTAACAGGTGGTCTACAACCCCATCCAAATCCCCTCCTCCCTTTCACACTTTAGTGATGGGAATGACGGCAGTACAGCGACGGACCTTTGAGCCCAAGGTAAAGATCTTTAAAGGGTAGGAAAGGTTGCCGCCCGGTAGATCCTGTCTTATCTCGGCGCGATTGTTTTGTTTTGCGCGTTTCTCGGTTTGCTGTGAACCGTTTGGGGGCATTTAACCTTTCTCTTTAAGTTTGTGCTTTGCGTTTCTGGGTTTACTGTGAACTGTTTGGGGCATTTAACCTTTCTATTTAAAGTTTTGAGATAAATGATTTCCTATCGGACATTTGTAGCGAACATCATAAATTAAAACTCGCAACTAAGCATCTTTTCCAGAAATGGGGCATAATTCCAGAGAAATATTAAAAATACTTTCGTAAGAAGACCGGAAATACTTAAAATTGTTTTACAATTTTTCCCAGTATTTTTATATTGAAAGTAATTCATTTCTTCATCCTTTATTTGGATAAACTAAAGATGTATTGTAAATGGCAGGCTGATTAACTTGATTGACTTTTTAAAGATGCAGAAAAGGTTGAATTGTGAACAAGCAGGAGGAAGAATTAGCAGGATTTTGCCAGGGAGGAAAAGTCAAAAGAGTGTCACGTTTTATTTAAATGTCATAAATAAAGTAACAAAATGTTATCTTAAAACATGCATTAACTTAAGGTATATGACTTTTTCATCCTGAAAACATAATATATGAAGGATTTACACAAATGTGAAAAAATAGTTTCTTAAGCAATATAAATTAGTGAAACAAAACATTTGATGTTAAGTTTGGTTAAAAAGAAGACGAACATAATAAAATAATGGGGTTTTTTTACTTCTAGCTTGGTGGGGGCTGGTTGGAGCCCCCCCCCCTCCGCCCTAACTTTTGAGAACAAATTTGCACACATGTGCGTTGACTCTGGCATATGAACCTTAATCCTCCTCATAGGGCTTGGCTGGAAGAAGAGTTGACCCCAAACGACAAAGAAAGACTCCGACCGATCATCTCTGCCCTCCCCTTTTCTATGATGCAATCCAAGTTCAGTGAAGTTTCCTTCATTACAGTTTAAAGCTGGGGGGGGGGTAATTACACAACTACCAGACATTACTCGAAGCAATCCCATACATCACATGATCATTCTCTGAATCTCACAAGTCGAGAAAGAAAATTCGAGGACTTTTATTTTACCATCGATGAAAGTTGCAGGTTTTAAAGGTCTTTCCTTTTATATTTTTATTGTATTTATTTCTAATAAGTAACCATTAAATTTGTTACTTGTGTTATTCGGGTATGAATATTGTTATGGTTGTTAAGCTTCTGTATGTCTGATGTTCTCTTTCTTTTGAGGCTGCCTCTTCTCATAAATCTATTTTGATATTCCTGAGTGCTCTTTGAAAGCTCTTCATGATAAAAGAGCTGATAACTGTAGTCTATATCAAGGTTTTTGGCAATTTTTGGCACCAATTTTCTGACCTGTGTTTTGAAAGAAGGAAATCAAACTGTAAAGATCTTCGCTTTCAATTATTGCTACTTCTCCGTCTTCATTTTCGTCGCCTGTTATAAATTTAGTGACTAATTTAATAATAATGACTAATTTAGTAACTATTTGAATAATAGTGACTCGTGTAATAATTTTTCCTTGTCTTCCAGGCTTTAAATTGACGTCGCTTATACATGGACAAGGTCCTCTGAGCATTTAATGAAATTTACATAAAGATTGACATTCGGTGGCAAGACCCATTGCACCAGGAGCAGGTTTTCATTTAGGGTTGAGGTGCGGAGAAAACGGTAGTAGTGTGTTTTTGACACCTCCTTAGAACAAGTGAGGAGGAGCAAGGAACTTTTCGTGGCACAAGAGAGAGCTATCCGTTCACCTTCAAGAGAAGGCGGAAATGAAAAGCCCTTAAAGATGTTTCAGGACGGAAAAGTGTTGTGTCTTTGCAAAGAGAGAGCGAAATTGTGGTTGGCTGTGTGTGTGGTGGCGTACGTGGCTGAAACTGTCCCACCCCCTGATTGGCCGCTTTCCCCTGCGATCGCCGATTCTTTTTTTGTATCTGCTCTCACCAGGAGTCGAACGCTGTACTCTGGCGGGAAAATCCAACGCCATAACCACTGGAATTGGGAGAGAGAGAGAGAGAGACGGTAAACATGGTAAGAGAGAGAAATGTTATTCCTGCTGCATCCGACCCCTTTCCCCATACACTGCATCCATCGACTGGCTTTCGCATGAAGAGCAGAAAATTAATCGATCTCTTTTCGAAGGATAAGAGGAGAGTTACTCCATGTATGTTGCGAAGAAGCTCCAGGGACGACTTTATAGGCAAGGGGCCACGTATGTTCGTACCTACCCCCTTTGTATGGTCTCATGTAGGCTAGCTATTAACTATTTCATTAATAAGATAAGCCCATTAATATCCTGAAAATTTTCCTTCCAGAATTCCAGCCTCATCTTCAGAGAGCATACCGTGAAAATTCCCTTGACTTCACTAACACCAGCAATATACAAGCGCTGAACAATGACTTGATGAAACAACAGACACTACTGAAAAATGCAATATAATGTTTCGAGACAAAAGGATAAACTTTCGTTCCAAATGGTTACGGACGTTTCTAGGGTTTCTAAGTCTGTTGGTCCCACTAAGGCTCCTACGAGTACGCTCATCGTTACCTTTGAGCGTCAGGATCTGCCCTAGTTTGTTCGTGCTGGTTATCTTTGTGTCCCTGTGTCCCGTTATGTCGAGCTCCCCAGACGTTGTTTTAATTGACACCAGTTTGGCTATATGAGCAGCAATTGTAGGCAGGATCGTCGCTGTGTGGCCTGTGCGTAGGCGTATCATGGCTCCTCTTGTGGGAATCATGAAGGTTGTGCCAATTGTGGAGGTTCCCATAGCGCGGCTTCGCGTTCTTGTCCCGTATTCCTTTTTGAGAAGGAGGTCCTGTCTCTTCGGGACTCGCTCAGGCTGGAATTCCGTAGGCCCGTCATAGGGTGCTGGGAACCTCGCCCCTTCCGGCCGTCTCTTCTCTGACGATCTCCGGGAGGCGGGATCCCGCCGTCCTTCCCCCGGTCGTCCAACTCCTTCTTTGTCTTCTCGCGGTCCCTCTGTTGCTCCTTCTCTCCTTCCTTTGATCCCTCCCCGTGGTT
The DNA here is from genome assembly GCA_963969495.1 of Ceratothoa steindachneri. Lineage (NCBI taxonomy): Eukaryota > Metazoa > Arthropoda > Malacostraca > Isopoda > Cymothoidae > Ceratothoa > Ceratothoa steindachneri. The sequence goes on along the minus strand of OZ018328.1, from coordinate 130,416,787 downwards.
CCTCCGTTGTGCCCTTCCTTTGCCATTGGTCTCTTCTCATGTTCCTCCCTCTGTCGCGGACCGTGAGACCGGCCGAGCTGAGACGCTATATGATATACGGCAGTTCCTCCAGGCGTTTTTCCCCCCTGTTCCTTCCGTTTCTTTGCCTCAGCGCAAACAGAAGGGTTCCTCCTCACACCGTTCGGAGTCCAATCGCGCTGCCTCTGATGAGGCTGGTTTGGCCCCCCGAGTCGGTTGTTGAGGCGTCCTCTGTTTTGATGGCTTCTCCTCCCCTGTCTTCGCTGGCCTCCCCCGTTAGCAACACCGATGTCATTGTCCGGACGGAAATTCTCCCGGTTCCGTCTTCCTTGTCTCATACTCCGGTTCCTTCTTCCTTGCCCCTTACCTCTGTGCAGTTTTCTATATCTCCTACCCCAGTTTCGTCTCCCTTGCCTCATACCCCTGTTCCTTCATCTCCTTCTAACCCTGTTCCCTCCTTACCCTCTGACCCTGTTTCTTCCTCTCAATGTGATCCAATTCCCTCCTTACCCTCTGTCCCTCTTCCCTCCTTCGACGGTTTCCGTTACTAGAACCCCGATGTTAGTGTCGAGACGACAGTAATGTCTGTCATCTTACAATGGAATTGTCAAGGGGTTCTCCCCAAGTGGGAGGAACTCCAACTCTTGCTTTCTAGCGTTCGGCCCTTGGTGGTCTGTTTGCAAGAAAATAAGCTTGGGACTCGCTCCTTCTCGGCGCTTCCGCACTTCCAAGTGTTTAATTCTATCCCCCCGGCCGGAGGCATATCCCACGATGGCGCTTCTCTTTTAACTTCCTCTTCGTTATTATCTGCGCCACCTTCCCTCCGTACTACCTTGCAGGCTGTTGCTGCGAGAGTTTTTATTTCCAAGCTTTTAACTGTGTACCCTCCCCGGATTTTAATTTAAGTCGGTCTGACCTTTTAGAGCTCAAAAGTCAGTTACCTACCCCTTTTTATTTACTTGGTGATTTTAATGCTCGCCACCCATCTTCGGGTGATACTGCCCGTAATCTCCTGGGCGGAGTGGTTGAGTTCCTCTTATTATCCGATCCCCTTTGTCTTTTAAATTCCGGCGACTTTACTTCTTACTATGTTCAAACGGATTCTTTTTGTGCTGTAGACTTGTCCTTATGTTAGCTCGACTGTTTCCTCGATTTCTGGTGGTTGATTCGGGACGACCTTTCCGGGAGTGATCACTTCCCGATCGTCCTGTCGACCGCCCTTCCTGGCCCGTGCCTTTACTTCCCTCCTCGTTGGTATCTGCAGCGAGCAAATTAGGTTGGGTTCTGGGAGGCTTCCTTTATTGATGCCTCCCGGGTTTCTTTCGATGCCGTAGATTCAGTGGTCTCATATTTTAGTGGCTGCTGAGCGGAGATGCCCTGTTTCAGGGCGCTCCACTGTCCCCTGTTGGTCGAAGGATTGTGCTTGGGCTATTTCTGCCTATCAGTTGGCCCATTCCCGTTATAGGCGGAACCCAACCGTCTTGAATAGGGTCGATCGGAACCGGGCTCGTGCCATCCGCCAAAGGACCGTCCGTGGTGCCCGCCGTGAGTCTTGGCGCCGGTACGTATCTTCTATTTCTTCGTCCACGCCACTGACTCAGGTTTGAAAGAGGTCAATAAGATCCGTGGTAGCTACGCTGGTCATGCCATCCCCACTCTGGACATCGGAGGCTCGCTTCTGTCCGATGGCCGGTTGGTCAGCGAAGCTCTGGCTGACCATTTTGCTTCAGTGAGTAGCGCTGGTAGCTATCCTCGACGGTTTCTCGATCATAAGGTCGCCATAGAGTCTCGCCTTTTAGTTTTTACCACGTGCGCCACCTACTCTTATAATGCTGTCTTTTCCGTCTATGAGCTGCGGGATTCTTTGTCTCACTGTGGCTCCACCTCTCCCGGTGATGATTTCATACACTACGACTTTCTCCGTCGTCTCCATCCCCACCCAGCGTTATTTTTGGTTCACCTCTACAACCTGTTATGGGTCAAAGGAATCTATCCGTCCTCTGGCGCGTGGCGGTTCTTGTACCCTTTCTCAAGCCCGGTAGGGACCGTTTGGACCACAGTCACTATCGACTGATTGTTCTTACGAGCTACCTCAGTAAGTTATCCTAGAAAATCGTTCAAGTTCGCCTCACTTGGTTTTTGGAGCCCAGCTCTCTCCTCTCTCCACTTCAGTGAGGTTTTCGCAACGGCCGTAGTACTCCTGACCACCTCCTCCATTAGGTATTAGCAGTGTTCTTCGACATTCAGAAGGCCTACGATACCACCTGGAGATATGGTGTTTTACGTGAGTTATATGATTGGGGTATGAGGGGAATTTTACCGGGTTTATTCAAGAATTTTTAGCGTCCCGTAATTTTAAGTTCCGTTTTGGGGATGCTTTCTCAGGCTTGCGGATTCAAGAGGAGGGTGTTCTCCAAGGGTGTGTTTTAAGTGTGACATATTTTGCCGTTGCCATTAATAGTCTGGTGTTTACTCTTCCGGAGGGGGTTTTGGCTTCCCTCTTCGTGGATGATTTGACGTTGTTTTGTTCATCTCCCCGCTTGCCTTCTGCTGCCCGTCGATTACAGCTAGCAATTGATGCCGTGTCGGGTCGTACTGTTTGAAAGGAACTCCGTTTTTCGGTCACCAAAACTAAGGCCATGCATTTTTATCGGGGTTGTGGTGTCCTTGGTCCCCCACCCCTCTTCTTGGGTGGCACATCGATTGAATATATCCCCGTTTTTAAGTTCTTGGGTTTAACGCTTGATAGCAAGCTCACTTGGGTGCGCCATTTGCTTCGCTTGAGGGCGTCCTGTTCGAAGGCTATGGATTTGCTTAGGGTTTTATCCCACATCACTTGGGGTGATGATAGGCGCCCCTCGTGCTCACTTTATTCAGCACTGGTCCAATCCCGGCTGGACTACGGTTGCCAGGTGTACTCTTCAGCGTCTCTTTCAGCCCTGAAGATACTTGACTCTGTTCGTTCGCTTGGGGCCTGTCTTAGTAGTGGAGCCTTTCGCACCTCGCCTATCCCTAGCCTCTTTATGAGGGTGGCGTGCTTATCTTGCGATATCTCGGCTGCAGGTGTGCCTACGATCCCTGTTTTGTGTTCAGCAATACCCTTCATCCCCAGTCCATGAGTGCCTTTTTGCCCTGTCCTCTTCGGCATCTTTTGATCGGTGGCCATCTCTTTCCCGGACTCTGGTGCTCCGGGTTGGGGGCAATCTCGCCTGCCTGGGTGTTCCAGGGGTATTGGCCCTCCCATTCCCGCCGGCTCCGTGTTGGAGCATTCGCCCTCCTGAGGTCTGTACTGCTTTTTGGCATTTCGAGAAAGGGTCTACTGACCCTCGTCTATTAAAGTGCCTGTTTCTTGAACATGCCTTTTATCATGCTCACCAGTGTCCCATCTATACTGACGGCTCGAAGCTGGACCTCGATGCTGGGGCGGCCGCGGTGTCCTCTATGGAGTCTCTTCGGTCCGCCCTCCCTCCTGTAGCATCCGTTTTTCCTGCAAAGTTAAAGGCCATTCTTTTGGCTTTTAATTTGATTTTATCTATCAATTCTTCATATTTTATTGTTTTTAGCGATTCCCGGCCTGCTTTTGGAGGTGGTTCGTTCTTTTACGTCCACCCACTCTTTAGTTTTGCGGATTTGCTCCTGGCTGGTTAGAAATGCCTCCCGTTACAGGGTGGTGTTCTGTTGGGCTCCGGCTCATGTTGGGGTCCCGGCAACAAGGCGGTCGATCAGCTAGCCCGCTCAGAGGCCCTCAAAGTGCCTGATGCAGCCCCTCTGCCCTTTAGGGATTCCTACCCCGTAATCAGGTCGTATGCCTTTTGTTTGTGGCAAAGAGAGTGAAATTCGTTCCCCTCTTCTAAGCTGTCTTTCATTAAACGTTATGTCCGTTCCTGATCCTCTAGCTCTCAGCGACTCCGGTCTTGGGAGGTTGCTCTTTTTCGGTTGCGAAATTGGCACACGCGACTCACCCATGGCTATTTAGTTTCGGGTGGAGGCCGAGTTGCTCCTGGTTGTCCCTTTTAAGGTGGCGAGCTCTCTGTGGCTCACATTTTAGTAGTTTGTCTCCGCCTTGCTCCTCTTCCAAATTCTTGCTTTCTTACCCTTTCTGCCGTCCCCTTTCCTGCTCGACTTCGCTTTATTTTAACAGAAGACTCCCTTCGGTCGTCCTCCCTCTTTACATTTCTATCACAAGAGGCGTTTTATCCCTTTTATAAATTCTTTCCATTTTTGTGTTTAGGTTTAGTGTTTTATATTTTATCCTGTGTCTCCCCTGCGGCTGGCGTATGTCATTTGTTTATTGCCCCAGCGGTCCTTGTTTTTAGAATGTGTGTTATATGCCCATAATTTAAGTGTGCGTCTCTGTGTGTTGTACTGTTTTCTTTAATCCTTTGCTTTTCCCCATTTTTATTGAGTGTCTCCCACGCCTCTTCTGACTTTTGCAGGCGACCCCGTTTGACAGTGCTGCCATTAAGAATTCATTAGGATTGGGCGGCTGCCACCTTGTTTTTCCTTAAACTAAACTAAACTTAAACTACTGAAAAATATCAGGAAATAAAATAAGAAAAATAACAAACTCACAAAAGAAACCCTAAACCTAATGAAGATACGCAAATACTTTAAAGCAACAAACATTAACCAACATATTGAATTAGCATAACTAAACAAGTTCATTAAAAAGAAACAACGAGCTGATATCAGAAAATATAATACAAATATTGTTGAAGCCACAATCAAATAAAGGAAGGGTGTATAAAATGGCTAAAAAGAGACTTCAAAATGGAGAATCTTATATAGTAGCTAGAAAAGAAGAAGATGGTACATTTGTTAAGGATCTAGAAGTAATAGTTAAAAGAACTTAGGGGTACTATGAAAAGTTGTACCTACTCAAGCAACAACACCATCCAGAACCACAACCAACCAACAATGCACAATAATGTCCCAGATGTTACAAATCAGAAAATAAAATTGCAATCAAGCAACTAAAGAGCCAAAAAGCACGAGATCAGGACAACGTCACTTCCGACTTGCTAAAAGATTCTGGAGAAGTCATTGTAGACAAACTAGCTATCTTCTTCATTGAAGATAGATTCCGGAGCGAGGGAAAATGCCATAATAATCTTCTAAACAAAAAAAGGTGATCATAATACTTATTACCAACAAAGTTCAAAACCAGCTAGATGACTGAAAACAGAGGAAAAAGCTTGCTTCAGAAAAGGCTTGTCAACGATCGATCACCTACGTAGTCTCAACCGGCTCATTGAGAAACCTTCATTGCTGGAAAGCATTTGATTAAAAGGAAACACCAGCGTTTATAACAGACTTAAAGAATCAAGGTATAGATCCGGTCCACATAAATTCCAAGAGAATAGCTCTACTCCAAAAATTATCAAATGGACTCCACTTGATAAATAACTACCAATAAAACAAGATAGAGAGATGATTTTCAAAAATATCCCCAAAATTGGAAACAAATTGCACAAAATCGACAAAAATTCGGAAAGATAAGAAATGGTTTCTCTCAACAGTGAGAGGCAAATAGTGGAAATTATATATATATATATATATATATATATATATATATATATATATATATATATATATATATATATATATATATATATATATATATATATATATATATATATATATATATATATATCTTGACTGTCTCAAGAAAGACTTTATTTTTGATGAAACTTCAGAAGACCTACGCCATGTTTTTGTAGTAAAAACAGTACTAATGGTGTTTTTAGGTATTCTAATGGGTGCCAACTGTGGTGATCCTGGAACTAAGCTACACACTTGTGGTACATGGAGACTTTTTATTTCTCTCTCTCTTTCTCTTGACCACATCCCTCACATAATAGTGCAAAGTGTTGTAGTCTGGGAAATGGAGAGGCCAGATGTTCGGACTGATGTGGTAAAAGAATGAGTGTGACAGCCATGAATGGGGTTTTTTGTTTGTGCGGCTTGCATAGGGCTTTCCAGCGGCCACATACTCTATATAGAGCAACACCAACTCCACAAGGTATTTGATGTATTATTCTATATTGATTTAGACCCAGGCCATCCGAGAAGATAAACGGGGTCATAACGTGGCCCTCATTACTGACCACCCAAAACACCCTGATGTGAACCGGAAGGTTTGACTTTCCGTACATCTTTGGGGGAAATAGCAAGCCAGTGGTTTGGCGAGTTCCGAACCTGGTCATGGAAGAAATTCTTCTCGTCTGAGAAGAACCAAAACATACCGTCGAGCTTAGAGGGTGTTTCAGTTTGTTCACGGGCTTCACAACACATTTCTTCTGCTTGTCCTTTATCTTCTGCGACAGTAACTGGCCTTTTCTCATCTTGTATGAGTAGTAGCGGATGTCTTCATGCACTAGGTGCTAATGAGAGATTCTGGCACTCCCTTGTCCCTGCTTATAGACCTCTTTCGGTTGCTGGGATGGTTGTTAATGATAGCTTGGATCTCTGCGATATATTTGGTGGGGATTTTCTTATCAGAACGTTTACAGTGAGGTTTTCGATCGTTGCACCTGCGTAATCATAGTCTAACCCATCAAAATCTTTCCTGATTCACTGCAACGTCCACAAGTCGACACCCAGCCACTCGCAGATCTTCGCATTGGAGCACCCGCGTGAATACCAAACAGCACAGCTTGCCTTTTTCATTTTTGGAGAATCGAATTCAGCCATGTTATTCCTTCCTTTACCATAAAATACAGTACCATGATAGGAAAAACAGGGAACCGACGCCATACAAAACGCATGCAGCAGAAGTCAACAAGTAATTCTCAGTATATCATACTACGTTACAGCAATTGGTGGTACAAAACAATTAATGTAATTCAGCATATTTAAAATCAATTGATCAATGTTGTATGAAGGTTTGATGTTATCGTAAGTGTTTGTTTGCTTTTAAGTTGAAAAAGGCTTATGAAGTTCTCCGAATCTCTCCGTCTTTTATCTTATGTAGATAATGGTTTTAGACTGTTTATTTCAATGAGATCATTTCTCACTATTTTTTATTACAGAGTTGTTTAAGTTACCTGATCTGATGACCCGATGTGTTCTTTAACACGTCGTTGCAAATCTATAGATTATCCAATATACTTTTCATCGCAATTGAAGAGGGTTCAGGTTTTTTAATATTGCGTCTCAAGGATTCTTTAAGAGATTTAGAGAGGGGAAAATAGTGTATTTTAATTCCATCAGGAATGATTTTTACAGTTATCCTTGTAAATAACTTATTGTATCATTGTATCAATGATTATAAGCATATCTGGTTAATCCTTCAATTTTTTAGATCATGAATTAAAAATGTGAAATTTTGCTCCAGCTTCCTCCTTTTTCTCACTCTCCTCAAATACTTTTCCCTTCAACTTAGAAGACAGGAAGTTCTGCAGAGACTCTCAAGTGCCGTCTGGCACTTAGTACTGACTTTGTTAGTTTCCGTCTCACACAGAAACTAAACTTTTCAATTAAGCTACATTATATTTTGGGACTGGAAAAACGAAATGAGGTTAGGTCAAACGAGCGCCTATTGGTTAACTCCGAGCGCTCTAAAGTTAATTTACGCACTTTTTTTATTTTTAGATATCCTAAATTACCCCGATATCTCTGTGTATTCTAAACAAGTAAATAACGTTCATAATGAAAAAAATCACCAATTAGGCCTAACATATTCTCTAAAGGTGAAATTGTAAAAAATCTTTCTAGCTATCAGTTATCTCTATGAGAATAGTTTCTATTACTCGTATTTTTAGGTTTCAAATTAAAGCTGCCCAACTTGAAAATCAAATATCCGTTCTACTATTTATACTTTGAATTTTATTTACATAAGATTTGAACATTTCCAAAATAAGGAGTTTCAAGTATATTTAAATCTGACTTTTCAGAATTTACACACGAATTTTATCACGATTTTTATCTAATAATCCATATATTGTCGTTAGCCACCTGATAATGGCAATGTGGTTGTTCAACTAAAGAGAACTGAATATGTACAAATAATGGAGTGCTGGACATTGGGCATAATAAAAGGAAAAATAAGGGTAGATTAGTAGAATAAATAGAAAGAGAGGGAATAGTGGTGAAAATTTTGAAAAGATAGAAAAGAAATAGCTTAGTTAGAGTTCGAAATTATTTTTAGCCCTAGTGAAAGGGTATCTCTGGATGTCGGCCTTTTGGGGGCCTCACACCTGGGGCAGCCATCCCTTCCTCTCGTGGATTTGTTGGTGTTTTGGTTGGTCTTTTTGTGGTGTAATTTTTGTTTAGTTAGAGTTATCTTTTTACCTCGCTGCCTGTCAGAGAAAGAGAGAGAGACATGTAGGACGGGAATGCTACGCACCAATTATTGCAGATTAGCTAATTTAGTTACAGCAGTGGGGCAAAATTTGAGTAAAAAATATGTTAATGAGATCGGCTTCTTTTGAACACACTTAACATCCGTTCGAACAAGACGTCCCATATAGCGATTCTAATTGTAACAATGGGAGGTTACGCGAGATGTCTAGAACTGTCTAAAATTCACTTCCGGCCGCTTTGTATGAAGAGTAAAGCATCGGCCTGGGCAAAATTAGAATTTTGCCAACCCAAGGTCAACCTCCTCCTCATCGCGAGGTAGAAAACACCTTCTCAAATAGAACGCAAGAGGATTCAACTTGAAAAATATTTGCCCCCGAGTCAGCCCCCTTCCCAGGGAAGCTAAATTCCCGCGATGTAGCTGAAGGTCTTAGGACCGGAAGGTACAATTGGGCATGCTTGGACGAGGTTCCCGAACGGGAGGTTGAAGAGACCCTCGCTAAACAAATGGTTATACTGACCACGGACTGCTTCCACATGATCACCGACACTGAATACAGATCAAAAAGAAACGGCAGGGAGCGCACCCCTCCCAGTACACCACACAGGGATAAAGTAAAACGAGAATAGGCTCTGTTTTAATCCCATTGTGAAAGAATATAGTCAGGGAAGCCCCACGCGTGCCCTAAAACCCCACGAGGCTATCACAGACGAGAGAACGGGCTTAAAACTCACGTGAAGAGGCTTCGGAACGCAGATGTATTTAATTATGGAGATTTCCCCTCTAAGCCTTGAGGAATCTTGTCTCCCGCAAACCATCTGGAAGCTCTATTCCTCACCACTCGGCTAATCTAATCCCCCTCCATAGATAGATATATATCGGCTATGCCTCGAGACCCATACTCTAAAGAACCTACGTTACACAAAATGGCAGACAGACTTACGATAATACGTATGGATGTCAATGGGGGGGGGGTGAGTTCCTTCTATGGCAATATTATGCAACAAAGTGACCCTGGCATAATTCTTATTTCCGAACACAGAATGTCCGCCCAAAAACATTTAAAATTTTTCAATACGATATCATTAGCAAAAGTCACAGTCAGGAACGGTATGACGGTTGCGCAATAGCCTTCAAAAAAGGATTAAAATACAGGACCCTGGAAGAGTTAGATGAATTCATCTTGCCATTGAAGTGGGTACTGCCTTAGGGGGACTGGTCATTGCCACGAGGTACCAACCCACAAGACGTGTCTATGTCTCCATTGCACAACCTCTTGCAGATATTTAGCCACCGGAGAAACGTATCTTCGCCCGAGATTTAAACGCAAGATGTGCAGCGGCAGAATATACCTCCTACAATAACGCAGGTAGAAACATCGAACAGACAGAGAGACAATACGTGACAAGGATCGGACCCGGATTCCCGATGTACATATCTGGGAGAGCAGCCACAAAACCCGAAATAGTCTGATTTAGTATCAGTTTTCCTTACAATTACTACATTGGACTGGGCCCCATCATTCTGAGCGACCACCTGGCTATCAAAATTACAGTAGGAGTAAATCCTATTCATATTAAAATCCCAGAACGCAAAAGCCTAAAGCAAGCAAATTGGGAAAATTATAGAAATTATCTCTTAAATTACATTCCCGACCCCTTGTATGATGCAAACCTAGAAGAAATAGATGAAGAGCTGGATAAACTTACTGATTACCTAATCAAAGCCGATCAAAATAGCATTCCCCGTATCAATTATAAAACCCTTACAGCTCCGGTTGACCCCTCCCATGAGAGCCCTGGCCTAAGAATATGGGGACCTGTCCAATGTAGTAATGCTGATAGGCCCCAACCACAATCCCTACAGAAGACTAAGACAAATTAAGGACAAATTCCAGACACTAATTACGAACCAGCAAATAGTACTATTGGACAGACTAATAGACAGACTCGACATAGAGAAAGACACACACGTTCTCGCAGACGGTTAAACGTCTTAAAGGATCCCTGCCATACAAAATTCACAATTAAACACAATGGCAATTACTGAGACGAAAGAAATTGAAGAAAACTTTAGAATTTTCTGGTCTTCAATCTTCAAAATTACCCCGGAAGAAAATGAAAATTACGATCTAGAATTCGAAGCTGACGTAATACAACAGTTAAACATACAAATACACAAAACCTCCCCTCACCATTGTGTTCGCAGGAAAGATTGAATGAGGACTATGGCAGTAAATTAACTGCTCTAGAACTCTCTGTTACTCTAAAGTCATATCGTCAGAGAGGCGTGGGACTTACGGGGCTAACCCGCGCGAATATCATCCAGGCCCTGCCTAACGTTTGGAGTGGCCTATTTAACATTATTAACGCCGCTCTTAACACGGGCTATTTCCCCGACCAGTGTAAATTGGCCAAGATGATTTGCATCCCTAAAGCGGGGAAGCTTCCCGACTGCCCTGCCAGCTTTCGACCGATATCTCTCTTAGAATTTGCCGGCAAAGTCTTTGAGAAGATATTGGCTAACAGAATCAACTCTTTTCTCGATCAATCCAACTTGCATAATGAGCAGCAACACAGCTTCAGAAGGAAAAGAGGGACTGACACGGCAATAGCCGTCGTTACCTAAAAGCTTGCGAAGATCAAGGCAGACAAAAGGCATGCCGACTTGGTGCTCTGTAATACCCAAAATGCTTTCGACAAGGTTTGAAAGAGAGGCCTACAATTTAAAATCCTTCAAGTAGGCCTCATCCCCATTCTTGAGAGGATTCCGTGTGACTACATAATGGAGAGGACACCATACATACAAATCAAACAACATAAAGGCCCCGAATTCGAACTCGAAGCAGGTGTCCCGCAAGGGGGTTGTCTCAGTCCCCTTTTATACAACATTTATACATATAACCTACCACAAACTCTCTCCGACGGTATGATATGTGTACAGTTCGCTGACCATATATCGCAAATTTGTACCGCCGCTTATGTTCACAGGAAATTTGTGTCGAGAAATACGACTAGAGAGATAGCTAACATCAAATCTTTCAAGAGGAGATGGAAGATATCAACCAATGCCCCCAAATTCAAAATAATTCCCATGTTTCCTAAGACCTTGAAAATATACGTGTAGACGGGGAGCGAATCCCTTACTGCACGGAAGAGACGGTTCTGGGGCTTAATATCACCACCGGGGGGGCTACACGAGTCATATCGAGCGAACAGTCGCGAATAGCAAGAGAGATTTGAGGGAATTTTATAGGTTCGGTGCCTTAAATCCCTCAAATAAACTCAAGATATTCAATGCGTACATCTGCTCGAAGTTCTAGTACACCCCCCCTTCCCTACCGTGCCTCTGAACGCGAGCGCCGAGACCCACATTACGAAACTACAAAAAATCCAGAACATAGCGGTGTAAATCATCACACACACCCGAAGAAGAGAGCACAAACGACAGAGGTCGCTCCACGACTCGGTTGGACTATCTCCGATCAACGTGGCGCTCCACGAGAGAGCTAAAAGGATCTGGCGAGCCATTAGCACCCACCTGTCTCAGAAGTTCTCTCGTTCACACCTAGATATCAAGGTCGCTCTACAAATAAAATCTTTTAAAAGTAGTAAGGCACAGACTAACGGCGACGTGACTCCAAAATACAAATGACAAAATCGACAAATCACAACAAACGACTAGTGTAATGCTCAGGTTTCTTTAGAAATTTACCGAAATACTATCACAATCCTTTATATTCCGAATTAGTAAACCTAAAAGTTAAAAATTATTCACTCACTAAGACCTTTTCAAAAACTTTCACAAAACCAATAGCGGGAATATAAACCTCGCCCCAAATAAAGGCTTGAATGCCTCCAATCAAATCGAATCAAAATCCAAAGCTCTCTAATTTAATCAAATAGTTTATAACTTAATTGGAATAAACTATAAATTTTATAGTTTATAAGACAAAAAAACAAACAAACAAAACATAAAAACTAAAAAACAACAGAGGTAGCCTTTTACCAGGGAACTATTTATTATGTCTCCCACACCATCTCTATTCTTTAACCTCAGACATTTTCACCACTTTATTCTCTCACTATAATGATATGTCTCTCTCTCTCTCTCATTTTCACCAATTTTTTAAGTCCAAGTCTAAGGAAAAATTAGTATTTTGCCAAGAGGACACGACGCAGAAGGTAAGGCCTGCAGACTCTTATTGCTGGCCGAGTGTAGGGGGGAATTAAGTTGTCATAAATGTTAAATATTGACTAAAACATTCATTGTCCTCCGAATAATTCCAGACTTCCATAAGACCCGGCTATAACTATTGAAATACGACCCAGTGCCCTGATTGCTTGCATTGTCCTTACGAGTGTCTATTTTGTCTCTCCTTATAGCTTCTTCCTCTCGGCCTTCCATACCCAAGAGCCCGAAGACAAAAAAAAGAAAAGAAAAATATTTCTTGATGTAAGCTTCGTAGAGAAGGGGAAAACTTCTATACTACCATATTGGAGCCCAGCTTCCCCGGTAAAATACTTTCGAGGCTGGCAGTGGTTACTGGAAGACAGGTTGTATCTTCCGTCATAACTTCGAACAGGCTGAGTACTAATCAGCCCTAAATGCAAACCCAACCCGTTCTGTTGGAAAATAATCGAGTTCGACGCTCATACCCCTGCTCCTCTCGAGCAGCAAAATTTTTGGGTGGCAGATCCACCCGGAATTGGAGTCCCCTTTGTCGGTCGCGTGCGGCCGCTTGTGTATCCTCCTTCAGCTCCCACCTGGAGCCAGCATTCTAAACCTATTCGCCCATGTATTCCTTTGCATTTATCTTTCATGTCCATTATTTTATTTTTGTTTGTACAGTAGTAAATATTATTTTGTTCATCCCAGTTTGATATCCAGTTTAATTCTGCCAAGTGTAGCTGTTATCACTCTTACGAGATTTATTGCAACCCATTGTTAAATTGCATCATTCGAGGCAAGGCCCAATTGCAGAGTTGCCCTGCGTGCTATCCGCTATCCTTTCTGAGACACGAAAAGCAAACGGAGGTCAGGAGATCTAACCTGACCTAAGACACTAACATAGCCTGGATCCGAGGATCCCATGAGAAAGCATTTCTCGGAGCTGGAACTTTTTGACAGCATTTCTCACGCTTAGGCTGGAGGTATACCCGAAGGAATTCCTCCGACGGAGGGTTTTCGGGAAACCACATTTCCTCCATGCCGTTTTTCACCAGCATATTATTCATTTCCTTGGTAAAGGTTCCAGCTCGTTTTTGATTTGGGAAAAGTGGGCTTTGAGGCAACACTATTCCCTGTGACAGCAGCTTTGGCGACCTTTGCTTCGGTGGCGTTGTCCTTTCTCTCCTTTTCCTTTTTGCTCTTTTCTTTAGTAAGTTTTATATGTTGCTTCTTTATTGGAGAGCTCATGGATATTGTCCTTCCTGTATGAGCTACCACAGTTTAGGTACTTTTGGACGTCACTTTCCCAGTCCCGTCAGACCTGGCCTTGATGGGCGCACACAGAACAGAGCAGAGTCGTCGCATTCGGGCATGTCACGGTAGTGTGCTCTTTGTACTTGTAGTACTTAAAGCACATTTGCAATCCAACGAATTCTTCCAGCTATCTGCTTAGGCCAGACTCGTACATTGAAGAGGAGCAGGCCATTTTGTTTAGCTTTCACCGCCATCGAGTTTCTACGAAAACCACCTTGAATACGTGGGTGTAACCTTTAAATTTGATAATTTCGGCTACTTTAGCCTAAGCTTGATTCCGGTAATGCAGTGCTGCTTTGACTATTGCATCTTTTATATCATTCAAGGGTGATTCCGTCTGTTCATCCCATTGTAAAGTTGAATTGGGCCGGCTCTTATTCGAGTTTTTCAGCAATCTTGTGAGAGGAATGAGATTATTGGCGGCAAGTTTTATGAATCTTCTAATGATATTGACTAACCCAAGTCAGCTCTGTATCTCTTGTATTTTAATGGGCATATGATAATCCTCAATCTCAGTTCTCTTATCTTCCTTTGGGGATACGAGTATGATTTGGGAACTAACTTTACCTCTAACTTAAAAAGTTGAATGAATCCAACGAAAAGATGCACTTAGCAATGTTAATTTACAACCCGCATAATTTCATTCATTGCAGACTTACTCTAAATGTTGCAAATTTTACCCTCATTTTCGCATGCAATAAACAAATCATCACCAGAGGTAAAAGTTAAGCTTAGATCACACATATGATGATTAATAAAACCCCACTAAAATGACTAAGGGACGTTATAACGTCTGATTACTCTATTGATAGGAGGACTGGTAGGAAGTGAACATAGAGACTTAGTGGGAATGTTTCAAGCGGAGAGCAGGATTTTTTGTTCGATGAGCTGAGCATTGAGGTAACCTCTTCAGAGGAGATTGTTTTGAGTAAAGTGACATTGGGAGGTGGGATGAAGGGAAGGAGGAACGATGAAGGGGAGCGTGAGTGTCTAGGCAGGATTATAATGACTGCGAAAAGAGGCGGAGGTTGAGATCAGCATTTCTTGTCAGCTAATTTTTAACTTATCAATTTCCAGATCTATAAAATCTCACAGGTGTTTAATAAGATTTAGGTCTGGGCTTCTTGGAGGCTATTGAAAGATGCTAAGTTTTTCATCTGCTTAGTTGGAACAATGCACTCTGAAATGTATCTCTCTTTTTGTCTTCGTATGAAATACTGCCTTCTTTTTTAGCCCCGAAGTTCAAATTTTCAAATTTAGACTCGTTTGTCCAGAGAAATGTCATCCACTGCTTGACTCTACAAGCTTTGTTTTTTTTGGTTGGATTTTTTTTTTGGGGGGGGGGGGCAAATTAAATGCGTTTAATTATGTTTGTTTTACGTAGCAAAGCTTTCCTGACCCATACAAGCCATTTACATACACTCACACGCACATACACATAAACACACACACACACACACACATATATATATATATATATATATATATATATATATATATATATATATATATATATATATATATATATATATATATATATATATATATATTATGCAATGTATATATCTCATAAGCGCGAGAGAATGATAAAATAAATCCAACACACCGCAAGAAAGAGAAAATGGAATAATTTTTCTTCGGAAATAGTTATTTCCTACTTCGCAAAAATCCGAGCTTGGGTGGGATTCGAACCAAGCACACTGAGGTAGCGAGCAACCGCTCTGATCTCAATTAAACCGCCCCTTAGACCACTCAGCTACGCGGAAGACCAAAACATCTTCCGAATAGACAAGCTTTTAACGCACGCTTCACATGGTCGATCGAGATTGAGAAAGAGAGAGAATTAATTGGGAATTCAAAGGACAATGGAGAAATTGAGTTAAACACGCGGCGAATACACAATATAGATAGTTATTGTTTAGCCTAACTTAAACTACAGCCATAAACTAGAAAATAGACCGCAAGCAACCAGAAGCTTGACTGTGTACTCCAAACTTAATTAGCACGGAAATTTCTCATTGATAACAGAAGATGTTGAAGGTCTTGTATACGGAACGGAACATCCACGCGGTCTTCCCCAAGAGACAGTGGGGCTGACTTCAAAACCCTCTTCGGATTCCGATGACCCCTCTCCTGATGGTCTTAAAATCCACATTCCCAAGGCTACAACTCCCCTTGTCTTGTTCCGTTTCCACTCACCTCAACAACATAGAAGAAAATATTCATTTCCATTTTCGCTCACTCTCATGACCGGCCACCTCTCCCTAAAAGTTCCACTTCACATCAAGCAAATCCTACTCTTGGTTATACTAGGGAATGCCTGGCTCACAGGAAAGAAAAGTCACAGGGATAAAGTCACATTTTATTTAAAGTCATAAACAAAGAAACTAATAAAAAAGGTGATTTAAAAAATGCAGTAACTGACAATATAAAACTTTTAATTACTGACAATGTAGGTTATAGATGAGGGCATTACTTGGAAGAATGGCATTCCCTCCCGGCCCCAGTGTGTATCCCCACGAGAGGTTTGTCTAGTGTGCTATGGGCCAGTATGCTGCTGCTGACATCTTGAGGATGGTGTGCCTTTCTGGCCTCAATGCCTACAGGAAGATCTGCCGATAAATATATTCCATACATTGTCACCTCCTCTATCCTCAGCACTTTCTTTAAAAATCTCTTCCTACGGGAGATTCGCTCGTTTGTTTTTACTTTAAATTGAATACTAAGTTATATGAAGGCAATCTCCAAATGCGAAAAATATGATTTATTTAATTAATGATATTTAATCAATAAAACAAATTTAATTCACTCAATACATGTTTTTAATGATGATTAAGGCGGATATTAGATGCGACGTCACGAAAGGCTCTGCCTCACACTTCTTGGCTTGGAGTTGGACGAACCAAATTGAGGTATGATAGTGACTAACGAGATTAAAGATGTTTCTAAACTTCACAAATATTGGTACAACCATGCTTGTTCATGCTTTCTGGTGTCATGCTCATTCCATACGTGGGAGGTACACGGAGGTGGGACATGACGCACTTTCATACGCATCAAGGCGTTACTGGGCAATGCCCCTGGCTGCTGAATTAGTGCCCCTAATAACATTCACATACAAAAAATGTTAATATGAATATAATTATTGGAATGTATAAGCTAGATTTTTTTTTAAATATTTAAGGTATTATGTAGAAACCATAAACTCTCCGGCAATGTGCACGTAAAAACGACTTAACCAGACGCTTAAATACAACCGTCTAAAATGGTTAAGATTCTCAGAACCTCTCACCATTTTATGCATCTTCAAGCCAATTCCTTGGGGCCAATCATTCCTTTCATGGCGAAAAATTCCTTTTCCAAAATATTTTCTACATATATAAGCGCCGATCTCTGAGGCAACTTATTTTTTCACCATTGTGAGTAATAACTCGATATTATGTAAGGTTTTGCCAATCTTTCACATTTCTTTAATACCTTCGTATTAAAATTATGTAGTCCTTATATAAAAGCCATTAAGTCTCAGTAGGTACGTTTCGAAAATTGCTTAGGGCTTTTAAAGTAATTGTGATTGTGTTTTCTGTAACTTTTTCTCCTATTTTTCTTAGCCGAAATTGTGTTTTTTGCCTGGGTGTATTTTCAGACCACTACTGAGATGGAACTTTTGGAAATTCCTGTAAAGAAGCCCTTTAAAGGAAGTCTATAATGGCCTGGAGACTACATTAAGAGGTTAAATAAGGTGTTAAAAAAGCTGCCCCTAAGCGGTTTTAATTACTTAAAACGTTCAAGAATGTTAGGGTCAAGGCTTCCCTAAAGTACTCCTGTATCATTAAAAGAAGTAGCGAAAACCAAAGTGGTTAAACACACCAGGTTTGCAAAGTAGATTCGTGTTGTAATGAGGGGAAGTGAAAATGTGTAAAAGAAAGAAAAATAATCTGGTAGGTGTTTTTTCATGGATCTCCACTCTTTTTATGCTGTTTATTGTTTAACGCGGGATCCAAACTACGGGTGTCTACAGTGTGTGGTAACCGTCGTGAAATCGACACGAATTAGGAAAAGTACAGAAATTTGGGCAAATAACGAGAGAATTTTAACTTAGTGAAGAAATAAGAGAAGCATACATGAATGAAAATATAAGTAAATAAAAGAAACATCACTGATAATGTAAATGATTAAGAAGATAACGGCTACATTTATACTTCGTTAACGGCAGATAGCGCATTGAGGATGACGTATTATCAAACTTAAAGACAAACAAAAAGTACAAAATTACAAAAGTACGAAGTTAGACTTGTTATACAAGATTTGCAGGATCTATCAACATCTTTGCTCGATAAGGGTAATTCCTTCCCAAATTATCCTGAGATAATTCTCATTATTTTTATGTTAAAGTTTCAGTTATTTGTCACTAAAACCGTTTTTAGGTAATGCATTCTGCATGAAGTCCGAGATGTCTGTAAACTTTGTTGCGTCTACCGAAAAACCGACTACTTTCATTTTGACAAGTATACAGTAATTGTTCCTTAAGTGTACAGTAATTGTTCCTTAAGTGTACAGTAATTGTACAGCAATCCAGGAGGAAGTTAAGTTGAATTAAAGTTGACGTTTTGTCTCCTTATTCAGAATACTCAATTTTGTTGAGGGGGGGGGGAGTGAGGGATGAGGGGATTGCCTCACAAGGGTAAGCCCCATATAGACTGTTACACCAGGTACCTAAAGGAGCGTCACGCCCTCTTGATCTCAGTCTCCCTGGGCTTTATTGTTTCTAGATTTTTCAATTGTACCCTTTTCCCATACCCTCCCAAACAAGCTTATCACCTCTTTTCTTAACGGGGAGAGGGTGTGGAGGAGCTTCACCCTCCCATCTTAGCTCCGGTTAGAGGGGGGTGGGGTATCATGTCTACATTCTTCCAACCCTTTTATCCTTCAAATCCCCCACTTCTTTTCATTATTTATCCCTTTACGTACGTACCCTCGAGGCAGAGGTCAGGTGACATCCGGAAGCTTGTGTTCCCTCCCGGAATCAATACCCCCAGGATAATCTGCCCCACATATCTCTCCCACATTTTCACTCCCTCTTCGCTGGTTTATTTACAGCTCTCTCCTTATAAACGTTTTGCAGGTGATTGCCCCTTTGGCATTGCCCTTTAAATTAGAGAGAAGCAAACGAACGAGAAAGTGTAGCCCATAGCATCGTTGCTATGGGGGTTCTTAAATTATAGTTTTTCTCGGGTGAATGTACGTGATCTTAATTATAATTTAAGTCAGACATCTAAGATAGACAGACAATCAATTTGAAGGCATGAAATTTAGAGCGAGTGACCGCTTTCACTTGCATGCTAATGATTCCTCGAACTTATGCTTTGAGAGATATTCCTCAAGTGATATCATTCCGTTTTGAATAACCATATGTTTACCAGGTGGGAAAGGCCTTAAAGTCATTTTATACTCTTCCTATTAATCTTATACTCTTTTTTTTTTAAACGTGTCTAAATGAAGAAAAATGTTCAAGAAAATTCCACTATAAGGAATGTTTCAACCCTAAGGAAAACAAGTAGACGATTGTCGGCAAAGTATTCGAAATATTCAAGAAATTGGCTTCTCCTAAACATGGTCGGGTATCTTCGTCTCGCCTCTCGCCAGTTGAAAGTTTCTGAAGACCCGGTACTCTCCTTGAAATCCAGACATAATTTGCGAGACATCGGTTTCTTTATTTTATTTCTCGAAACTTTTCATTGCACATTTAACATGTTTAAAACATGGTACACTTATCATGTTTAAAACATTGATTACATTCTACGGTTTATAGCCAAACTCAGCTTTGAATTAGAATCGTCTGGCGAATGTTTAATACATGCAGGTGGAATGTTGCCCTCGAGAGGAAGTTAAGTGTTTACTTACCAAGTCGAGCTCGTCGATTCCTAAGGTTTTCAAGGTACGTTCTTGTGGTTCCCTTGCGAAAAAAGGGAGTATAATTATTCCTGTTCATACGGGTTTATCTTGTTCTGGTCTGTCTCCCTTTTGACATTTCCCTTGTTACGATCCAACGAACATTCCTCCCGCTCGATCGATGCTAATTAAAAACTTTCCTCCATTTTGCAGGTTAAGAAGAGTTGCGTGTCAGTTTCGTACGTAACACAAGGTATCTCCTTTTAGGGTAAAATAAGATACAGGCCACTGTTGACAGCGCCCCCCCCCCCTCTTCATGGGTACGTTCATTTCGTTTTGTCTCCAAAATTTATGACTCTCGCCTGTATGTTCTTTATGTAGGGAAGGGAAGTTTACCCAATTTGAGCACCAACTTTTTATTGATATTGTAAATTATCACACAATTAAGTTAAACAAACATAAAAATTATCGAAGAAGACAATTTAAGAAGAGCGGCTGGATAATAAAGTATCTACATTCAATTTTGTCTAGCTTTCCTATTTTTTAGGACGGTGAGAGGTAGTGAGGAAAGTTTTTTTTAATTTATCATACAATGTAGGCTCCATATGTGGCATGTAGAATCTTACTGGAATAAACACAAGGCAAAAATAAAAATGGATAAATGGATTGTGAAAAGACTTATTACAATCTTCTTAACAGGAATTTATGTTTTGTGAAAGGCAAGCAAAATTAGTTTCATGTCTTTTGTGATGCATATGCCGAACGGTATGTTCGACATTAAGATTTAATTTATTATCTTACCTTTTTAATTTATATATTTGCCTCTTTCTCTAAGGAAACTGGAAACTATGAAAATATCTCCAAGAATAAACATAATGAATTGATATTTACATATGAGTATAGTATGATTTTATTTTACTATGGGTTTTTATCATACCCATAGATATTCTGAATACGTTATAAATTCCTAAAAATAAAAGGCACTCGCACCATTTTTGCGTCACTCTTGAAGAATTCTCTCTGGGTGGTTCTTATATATTTTGCAACATTTAAAAGGGATCTTAGTTTTGCAAATTTGCCGAATACTGGTCCCTGGGTCAAATGGGACGATCCAGGGAACTACCGGCCAGTGAGCCTAACTAGCATCATTGGGGAGATATTGGAAGAGATAATAAGCGACAAGTTGGTAATAGGTCTAGAGAACGGATATATGATAAACACAAATCAGCATGGATTTAGAAGTGGCAAATTATGTTAACTAACCACTTTTAGGCTCTAAGTGAGTGGACAGATTTACACGACAGAAATGAACCCTTTGATACAGTATATTTCGATTTCGTCAAAGCATTTGATACCGTATCTCATGAACGATTGATATATAAACTTCGCTATACTAGTAGAAGGAAATGTGTTGAGGTGGATCGAAGATTTTCTCGCTGACAGAATTCAGAGGGTGAGGGTAAACGGTCTGCTGTGTGACCCTGCTAAGGTCACCAGCGGAGTCCCCCAAGGGAAAGTTCTTGGTCCAATTATATTTATTGTGTATATAAATGACCTTCCAAACGACCTAAACTCCAAATGTAAAATTTTGGCTGACGACACAAAAATTTACAGCCCAGTAATAACAACAGTAGAGAAACAGGAACTACGAGGGACATCAACAAAATGACGGAATGGTCGAATACATGGCGTTTGCATTTCAATGCTACAAAGTGAAAGTTAGGCATGTAGGGCTAGAAAATCAAAGGAAAAATTATAATATAGATGGTAGATACATACAGGAAGTGGTTACAGAAAAAAATCTAGGGATATTGTTCAGAAATAATCTTAGATTTGATGAATATATTGCAAGGTAGTATCTAAGGCAAACAGCATCCTTGTGCTCATCCGTAGAACTTTCGAGAACTAGACCGAAGAAGGATTCGTGGTCATCTACAGGACGTATGCGGTGCAAATATAATTTCCTTAACTAAGGTGGAACATAAACAAAATCGAGAAAGTGCAACAGAGAGCAAGAATAATTGTACCTAGCCTCCGGGGCCTAAGCTATATGGAGCGCCTGAGGACACTGGACATGCCCAAGTTGGAGGATCGACGTGTACGAGACGACATGATAGAGGTTTTTAAAATTATAATTAGATTGGATAATTCTGACCCCACAGATTTTTTCAAGGAAATAACCCCAATTTAAGAGGACACTGAAGCGATTTTACAAGAGCAGATTCAACAAAAGACAAACTGTAAACACTTTCAAACACCGTGTTATAAACCACTGGAACAATTTGCTTGAAGATGTAGTGAGTGATCCCTCAGTAATAACTTTCAAAAAGAGATATGATAAATATAAGGGACAGTCAGAAATGGAAGCGGGTAATAGGAGCTATGTAGATCATTGGTGAACCTGCGGATCTTATTGGTAAGTCTATTCTTCAAATAGGTAAATTTGAAAATAACCTGATTTCTCCTATTCAAGAACTATCAGCACCGCATTTCAGTATTAGCGCGGTTGGTTGGAACATCCTTCGTTTAACAGTTTGGTGTTTGTTCTATTTGAAACTCCCTCCACTTCTAAAAAAAAGGTCATTTGTTTAGCTTATCTAACTTTGCTTGAAAGTTCGTTATTATTTATATAGTAGTGAATAAACCATAAACAAAAATGGATCGTAGTATATTCGAAAATTAAATGAAACGATTTCTTATTGAAGATTCTCTCCAAGTCATTGGAGTAAAAGGTTATAATAGGGAATACATAGATAAGGTTCTTATTTCTAATGAATTAGATAGGACACGTAACAATGGCTTTTCGTTGGACACGTTTAGGTTTTGGAAAGAGATCGGTAGAAATTGGATTACAATTCAAGTGGTAGATGAATGGAATTGTCTAACTAGTCATCTGAGAGAAGCGGAGTTTTAAGAATAGATTGGATAGATTTATTAAAGAGTATGTTAGGTAGGACTAAACTAAATGATGGCAACAGAGGTTGTTTCGTATCAGCTATTGATTAGCTTTTTGCAGACTCCTTCTTTTCTTATATTCTTAGGAATGAGAGAAAAACATTGCGTGCGAAGTGAAATGTGCTTCTTGTAACTTGGCGATGAACTGGAAGAAATGTGTTTCAAGTTTAGGTAAATGTATTTGGAGGTGTCAAAATATCACTCTACAAATTACAAACATAAAGTGATAATTAGAAATTACTTTTTCGTTTTTAATTCTAAATTAAGTATTCGAAAATGGGCGGAAGTAATTTTCTATTGGTGTGATGAAATTGGTGAAACTAATGCATCTAAGTTATTGAACGTCTCAATCAAAATATGATAGATTTGTATATTTTCTTTCGTGAAATATGTGCTCAACATTTTTCAAATAGCTTAATTAAACAGAGTGTGTCTGGTTTCACTGTCAAGCTGACGAATCATACTTTTTAAACAAACTCAATATTTATAGCGGAAGATCTCCCCATTCACAAATATAGGATGTTGGAATTGTCAATGCATCGACGACACCAGCCCTGAGATACGTGGAAATTGTCGAGCGCTGAGATACTGCAACCCTGTTACCAATAATTGAATAGGGTTGTTAGGCAATGATAAACTGTTCATTTCGACAAATGGAAAACATACCAAAAAATCCGCAACATAGGATCCGTTCATAAAACTGTGAAACATTCACTAAATTTCATAGACAAAGAATCAGGCGTCCATATGCAGAATTTAGAATCTCACTGTAATAAACACATTCTAATTTACAGGAATTTATGTTTCGTGAAAGGCGAGCAATATTAATTTCATGCCTTTTGTGGTGCAAATGCCGAATGGTATGTTTGACACTAAGATTTAATTTATCTTACATTTTTAATTTATATCTTTGCCTCTTTATCACTATTCTTCAAAGGAGAAAAATTGGGACCTTTATTCTTCAAACGGGCAAAACTGGGACCTCTATTGTTCAAAAGGGTCAAATTGGACCTTATTTCTGTCCGAAGCTCATGGGTTTTGTTTTTGTCTTCAAATAATAAATGACTATTATTTTAAGATGAAGCGATGAGGCAATATGAGTGAAGGACTGTGGGTAGGCTTCTGTTAAAAGTATAATAGAAGGAACACCAATGTGTCTGAGACTGAAATTTAACCGTCCATTTCACGACAAACCTACTCTGGGATGATGAGATAGCAAGATAAAATAGGGAATACTGGCGAGTAAAACCAGGGTAGAAGTACAATAATTATACTCCTACTTCTCATCCAGACAATTAAAGATTCAAAACCAGAAAACGAACTTTGTTTTTAGTTTTTTCCAAATTTGAGGTTTTGCCAAAAGACAATTTTTCATTTCAACACCCCTAAACCAGTTTGGAATAATCATAACTCCATGGCCATTTAAGAAAGTTTAAATAGCAACAAACAAATAAAGTTTCATTCCAAACATTCTTAACAAGTACCAGCAATTATTATCGGTAATTCTGCCAGCACGATTTTTCCTTAGTGCATCTTCTTCGACCGTCATCTGTTCTTCCTGTACGGACATTGGACCTTAGACATATAAAGTGAAGAATATAGTAGTAGGATATTTTTGGTAGGAGAGAATAGTGGTGAAAAATTGGAAAGTGAAAATGAAAGTAGAATGAAACTATAGGCCCCTGGTGAAAAGGTATCTCTGGCTTTCTTTGCGGGGGTTTTTTTTTTTGGGGGGGGGGAGTGTATATATATGCGCTGGCTACCATACCATCACCGAAAAGCTGGAAAGATTGCTAGCCAAAAAAAGGTATGGAGGACTAGACTACAGTACAAGGTACTAAGACTAGGATTTAATCCAAGACTAGAAAAAAATACCTTGTGACTACATAACAGACAGCAAAGCATACATACCGATTAAAGACTACCAAGGATCAGACTTCGAGCTATCTGCAGGGGTACCGCAAGGAAGGTGCCTAAGCCCCCTTTTGTACAACATCTACACCCTTGACCTGCAGAATCCGGTCAGGGAAGACTCGCTGTACGTCCAATTCGCAGACGACATATCCCAGGTTATTACTGCCCCCTTCAGAAACTCCGACCACCTTGCACAATTAACAGCAAATGAGATCGACCCTGTCAACAGATATGAAAGAAGGTGGAAAAGCGCCACCAACACCCTGAAATTCAGGGTGATACCGCTCTTCCGTAGGAAACTGGGCCGCATCGAAACAGATGACGCGCACATTCCCTACATCACAGATGCAACTGTGTTTGGGCTAAAGATAGGTAAGAGTGGGCAGGTAACGACGTTGCTCAAACAACATCACGAGCGAAGGCTAAGCTTAAAAAATTCTACAGGTTCAAAAACCTGAGCACGGCTAACAAGAAAAAGATCTATAATGCACTCATTAGATCCAAGCTGCTGTACCTACCTGTAAATATTAACGCAAGCTCCAAAACACAAATAAGTCATCTTAAAAAGGATACAAAATAAGACGTTAGAAGAACAGAAAGAAGGAGGCAGAGGGATCTACATGAGGAGATTCAGATGTCTTCAATTAACATTGAACTTCAAGCAAGGGCGAAATAAGGCTGGGACATATTGACATACCATTGGAGGACAGATACAGAAGGACGAGAAACTTTACTAGTAGTAAAGACCATACGGAAATACGAGTAGAACCCATTTACAGTTAAGACCACGACTATAAGACAACAAAAAGAAAACCACTGCACAAAAGTACAAACAAGAAGAAGAACACAGGAAGTACAAACATACAGACTACGATAGAAACGCAGAAGAACACCTACAAAAGCTTGAATGCCTCAAAAAACTACCACAAACCCACACGTAAAAAAACAAAACATATTCCACTACACAAAAAAATAGAACAACAGATACAGAATACACAATGCTTGAAAGAAGAACACTAAGAGAAACACTAATCTATGATAGAACAACTCCTGAGATACCCTTTCACCAGGGATCTTGAAAAATCGCCACTGAGAAGAACACAAAACTAAAAGAACAAAAATCCTGCGATACCCTATCACCAGGGATCTTTAACTTCATCTATTTTTCCTATATTTCTAACTTTTCTCTCTCCATATCTAACTTCATTATGTCCAATGTCATTAAAGTCCATGTGCCCTAGTACAAACTCGGGAGGGACGCGCCGGTGTACGGTGTCCCAGATTGTATTGTATTGTGGGAGATAGTAGTGTACATGAATGATAGAGGTGAAAAGTAAGGAAGTAGAAGGGTTACAAATATTGCAAAGTTGCCTGGAGATCAGACTAATCTCTGTCATGTTTTGTCGTTGTTGTTAATTGTTGTCTTTATGTAGTTTCATATATTTTGCGTGTACACATATACATGCAAATATATGTATATATTCGGCATTCAAGCTTTTGAATTCGTTTATTTATTTTCTCCTTTATTTTCTTGACGTATTCTTGGTTAAGTGTTTATTTATTGTTGGTAAAGTGTTTTCTTACGTTTCTATGTTTTTAGTATCTTGTTAGTTATGTTTTAATCTTACTGTTTGTGTTTGTGTAGTTGTTGTTAGTGTGTCTTGTGGTTGTTCGTTCTTTTCTTCGTAATTTCGTACTATCTTCTTGTGCCTTTTCTTCTTCTTGTTTATTTTCGGTGTCTCCTTGGGTTGAGATTTTCTTGTTCAGTCTTTGAGTCGAATTTGGTTGGTTATTTTCATCGCTGGTTGGTCGAGATTTGTTTCGTATTCTTATGCATAAAACGGGACAACTTCGCGTCCAAGCTTGCTGGCACTGTTTGGAAATCTTGCTTGGCATGGATTCCTTTGATTTTCGTCTAAGAGTGTTCTGACCTCATCAGTGGTGTTAGATGCTATCTTTACTTTCATGGCTTTGCTCTTTCATTTAGTAGAGAGTTGAGCGGAGCGATCTCCGCCGCTCTGTGTAGGTCTTCTGTTCTTTTCATTTCCCTTCTTCTTGTGTTTATGATAATATAAACGCATTTTTTTCAGCTCTTGTAGTCCCGATTTTGCGGCACTGAAAAGAGTTGCTGAAGGGTATATTAGAGTTGGTCTTATTAGTACCATTATATTTTCCTTTTGTTTTTCATGCTCAGGTTTCTAAAGGAGTAGACGGTTCTGACTGCCAACTTCGCTTTCAGTATCCGATCTGGAACGTGCTTCCTGTACCCGGTAAAAGTGATTTTCTTTCCGAGTACATTGGACTCGTTGGTGTAGGGATAACGTGCATCCCCCACTCTCACATCTGCTAAGATTTATACTCAACGTCAACCGGACAATCTTAAACCTTTCCTGGTTGGTTTGTATCTTCCATCTGATCTCGTATTCGTTAACGTTTCTAATTTCTTCGGCAGTCATGCGAGCTTGCATAGGTGTATTACGATATCCGGCAATGATGATTTAACTTATATCGTCGGCGAATTGAATGTTTAGATTCCAGGGATTGACGGGCTCGGGGATGTCAGCTGTATATATCGAGTACAGAGTCGGAGATAGGAACCCGCCTTGAGTTAATCCTGCCCTCAGCGGAAGGCGAGGGGGGGGGGGCTCCGTTTTACGTATACTGATATATGTTGATCTGTCCATAACGTAGTCGCAGAGGATCTTCTCGAGCCTGGGGTTTAAACACAGTTGCAAGATTTTATACTGTAGACCCCTTATCCAGACTTTATCAAATGCCTTTGATACGTCTCTACATACAATGTTGATATAACTCCGATTCTTTTTCGCTTGTGCAATTTTCTCCGTGATGACACTTATTGCCATCTCGGTGCTTCACTTTCTCCTGAAGCCATACTGCTGGTTGTTATATAGCGAGTATTCTTCCAAGTGATCGACGAGTCTTCTGTTTATGATTTTCTCGAGGAGTTTTTCCCCATTTTCCAGAATGGATATTGGGTGGTAACTCTCCTTTTTTGTCGGTTTTTTCCAGGTTTGGTTATAATGATAATCTTAGCCGTTTTGTAAGCGTCGGGAAAGTAGCCTACATTTAAGCAGGCATCGAAGATGTTTAGCATTCCTTCCCGGACGCATCTCGCTACTTTGACGAAGTTGAGCTTCATAAGTCCCGATCGACCTGGTGCTCTTTGTTTAAAGGAGTAAAGTGCGCGTTCTAGTTCTTCTAAGTCACCTTATTCACTTCATCTTCTTCTCCCATGATCCCCTAATCTTATTTAGCTCGTCTATTATTTGCTTTTCAAAATCAGTGTCAAAGTCTTCATTTTCTTCTTCATTGATTTCGAAGATCTGTTCCCAGTTTTCTCTTAGAATCTCCTTTATTTCGTAGTCTTCCGCTTTTAGTACACCGTTGGCATCTTCAAGCTCCATTTTTTCTTTCTGGGGAATTCCTTTGAACCTTTGAATCTTAGTCCAGAATTCCTTTGGAGTAATTTCGCTATCTAATTCATCGATAGCCTCGTTCCACCTTTTTTACTTGTTGTTCGTAGATCAGTATCTTAAGTTATTCTTTAATTTCTCTTGTACAGTACATTATTCCACGTGATGTTCCCGTGGTGATGCTTCTTTGATATAATTCTTTCAGTTCACGGTATAAACCTTTCATGTGAGCGGTCCATTTGTACGCAGATTTTATTCGGTACATGGTTTTGGAAACGGACTGTCTGTCCGCCTCTATTAATTGGTTCTCCAGCCTTTCTATTTCCTCGTCAATCTCTTCGAGCGCTGCTTCATCCAAGTTTGCCAGGATGCAGTTACTGAGCAAACGCTCGTAATTATCCCAATTCGCCCTGTTGTAGTCCTTCCTTGCGCGGGCTGGAATTGTTATAGGGTTAACATTAATTTGTAAGTTAATCCCTATATGGTCGCTACAAGGAATTACCTCAGGGGTCAGGAGATAATTGAAGGGGAGGAGGAAATTGGCCAAGCAGATGTCAGGCTTGGTGGCTGATCTTTCCGTGATGTAGGTTGGAAAGTCGGGACCAATTCTCTGGACGATGTTCCTGTCCAATCATTCCCCTATTCCATGGTGGAGACCCTTCGCCCGAATATACTCGTGATAGTATGGTTAAGTAAATAGCCGCGCCCCAGGGGTTGATATCCCGTGCGATGATCATTTTTCCCAGGCTCATGTCTACCTCAATTGAGAGATAAGACTCTTCTAGGTTCCTGAGTTACTTCTAATTGATTCCCTTTTTTACCGCAATGGCTACTCCGTCGTAACGTTCTTCTGAGTGGTTTACAGTTAACACTTCGCAATTCCATATTTTCATGGTTTCACCATTAGTGTTGACTCCGTGTTCCGAAATTAGGATTATATCGGCATCAATTGTTCTAAAAATGTTTCTGTACTGCACTCTTTTCGTTATCCATCCATTGGTGTTAATGCTCAAGATCCTTAGGTTGTCTTTATTCATTGTGAGGTGTTATTTTATCTTCTTTGTAGTCTAGGGTCCCTATTAGGGACTGCTTTCGGCATTGGATGGTTAGGACTTTCTTCCTTGATTGGTTCCATACGTTTTTTTCTTGTTTTTATTTTTCTTTGTGGGGATGGGGGTTTGGGACCTGCTTCTAGAGGCCCTTTGCAATCTGGTGTTGTGGACCGGCTCGCATTCCTTTTCTGAATCAGATTGTGAGTCGTTGGTACTGGTCTCTTCCTCTTGGCCTTCTTCTGTTTCTTCCTCAGATGTTACCTGCTTCTCGTGACTTTCTGGGGTTGAGGATTTGGGTTGAACGACTGCCATGTTCAAAATTTTTGCCGAGTCTAAGGTTTGGGGCACCTTGACTATCGTAATGTTAGCGTGAATTATGCATGTAAGTATCTTCGCGCTCATTTCACTGTTTAGATTCTTCGTGGGGTTTGCCATTTGTGGAGTGCTTTTTGAAGTTGCGGCCGCGTAGCTCTGATTGTTTCGGGTTCGCGCGTCCACTTCTTTTCTTCTTATTATTTCTCTTCTCTTTGGGCAATTAAGGACCGTGGCTCTGTGTTCGCCGCCACAGTTTAGGTATTTCTTGGTGTTTGAAGCAGTCTTTAAACCGGTGTCCCTCTTGGCCGCACTCAGAGCACTTCTTCTTATCTTTTTTCGGGCAGTTGAAGCTGGTATGTGTCTCTAATTTGTAGCAGGAGAAGCACATTTGGATGCTATGAAACTTCTCCTGTTCTATGTTTTCTGAGGGTATTCTCATATTAAATGCGAGAAGTCCCTCTGTCTTAACTTTGATAGCCATCTCTGTGGATTCGAATTGGATTTTGAGTGTGGTAGTTGAAGTTCAGTTCTCTACTTTTGGCCCATATATGGTTTCTCTCAATTTCTTCTTTTATTTCTCCTGTCGGTCGTTCCCCGATCCAGCTCTCGATCTTACTGCAGACAATACTTCAGTTTGCCGCGACTTGAGGGAGATCCGTGCTTCAAGTCCAATTTTCTTGAGTGCAGTTGTTCCCTTAGTTGAGAGGAGTTTGTCTACGTCATTTAGCTGGGAGCATAGAGCGATATATCCATAACCGACCTCTATTAACCGTATCAAGGAGCCTTTTTTTCAGCAAAGAGGGTCTGGCATATTTCGCTCTTGGCTGGGGAGCCCCCTGAGGGGGACTCTCTTCGTCGTATCCATCTCCCCTGAATGGGGGGAGGTCCTAGTTCCAAGTTGGTCCTCTTCTTTCTTGAATTGTGTTTTGTGAATGAAAGTTTGATCTGAGTGAAGTGTTATGTGCTTAGGTGAGATATATGAAAATTAAGAAAATGGGGTGTCCTCCGCCTTAGTGGGACCCCGTGCTCCCGCGAACCAGTACTGCAATTGATGAGGTGGTGGGGACTCGAGAGGGAAGCGCCGCAATTTAAGGACTTGGGTCTTGGGACTCGCGTTTATGGGGACCGGAAGGTACAAGAGTTTGGATCGAATGCTGACATTATAGATCTTAAGTTTGTTGGGGGGAACTTAGGTTTAAGAATCGCAAAAATTCAGATAAATCCCTCAGACTGAAATGAATTCTTCAGCTGAGCTTTAATCATGTCTAAAAGTGGCAAAGGCGGATTAAATTAAGAACATCTGATCTAAAGACGCGCTAACCAGACAATCTTTTCTTTGCTCGTGTGACCGAAAGTTCTTTAGTCACGAACAGAAGGGGGATGCCCACAGGAAGAAGAGAACACTACCCGGATGGGCCCCATGATGTCGGCTCGGCAAGACTGCAAAAGAGTTCCCCTCCGCACTCTCCGGTGGGAGGGGGGGGGAGAAAAAACCTTCTAGAACGGCCATGATCGAAACAATCTACCGCAACATTAACGTCCTCCTCATAAGCCTCAACCTCCTGTCGGCTATGCGACCATCTGCCACACCATGGAGGATGTGGAGTGGCTGGTCTCGAACGAAGCGAAGGTCCACCTAGAAACAAGGTCTGTTGACCAAAGGGTCGCGTGCCCTCAATTATTCTAATTTATGACCTTACGACCTTCAAAACTTTAAAATAATTCCAGGAGTAACAATTGGAGGACCTTGGTATAGCCATATACCTTAGCATAGCATAGTAGAGAACAGCCCAGAATAGCATAGCGTAGTATTGTCTAGCATAGCATAGCCTAGTAGAGCCTAAACTTGCCTAGTATAGCATAGTATATCAAAGCCAAGCATACCATAGTATAACTGTAGCAGAATGCCCCTTTGGATCAGTCCACACCTGACACCACTTTTGTCGTGGTATTCTTTGTGGTCGCGATATACTTCTTTGATGAAGTAGGCTTTGTTCTAAGAGTGCTAATTTTGTTGTTTTTAAGAGGAGCCGCTTCAAACACGTAAGGATATAGAGAAACACTCCGAATATTAAAATACACAATAATTACTTCAATTAACTTGACCCTCTAAAATTGGCTAAATTCGATACGCACTTCAATATACAAGAATTAGGCTAATTGTCTCTACTGGAGTTTAAATACCTTGGTTGCTCTGGTGGTGGGTTTGAGTCTGCCTTTGAACTCAATGAACCACAGACAACACAAGAATCTAGTAGGTCCTTTAACGCGTGCTTCTACAAGATTGTTGGAGGTGGTCGAGATCACGAGGTATTTTGGCGAGTGTAGAAGATGGGGGTGCACACGGTATTCAAGCGGGGGGGTCTTCAAGGGCGAGAACAATCACGGTGCTTTAGGCGGCACCAAGGTAGGTGGGGCCTCTCTGGAGAGAGTAAGTCGAACTTGGTTCTTAAACCAAGTTAACTTAGAGTTCGGTGTGACCACCGGGTAACTGGCTCGAGGGGGAGCTTTTCTCCTTCGTTACGTAATTCCTCACTCATGGGTGAGGACTGTACTCAGGTGGGGGGGGGGGTCTTCTTCAAGGTCGAGGATCGAGGATGGGGGGTTTCTCTGACGAGAATAAGTTGAACTTGAACAAGTTCATTTAAAGGTCGGTTTGGTAACCAGGAACTAGCTCGAGGATGAGCTTCTTCTTAGTTCCAGTCTTCTTCAAGTGCGAGTTAATTTATGAGTTTAGTGTGGCCACCGGGTAACGGGCTCGAGGGGAAGCCTTTTTCCTCTTCTTTTCGTAATTCTTCAAGGGCGAGGAATTTCCCTGGCTTTTACGATGCACTAGGATAGGAGGAGTCTCTTTGACGAGAGTAATTTGAACTTGAACAAGTTAACTTAACGTTCGGTTTGATAACCAGGGACTAGCTCGACGATGAGCTTCTTTTCAGCCCCCTAAGTAGCCCTGCCTCTCTTGCAGGGGACTTCGTAGTCTGGCGACTCAAGTATTCTACCTGTCCAGTCTCGGTCGCCCGGCTTCTATCCGGGGACTTCGTAGCCTGGAGACTGACGTATTCTACCTCGTTTTCCTAAGTGTTTCTTATTTATACCTTGTCATCCCACTGGGGTAAGGGTAGGAGGGGGGGGGGCTTGTGGACGGGCCCAGGAGGGTTCTTATTCCAACGGTTTTATCACCAAGTCTGACCTCGGCTCCCGTTAGTCTTCGAGCTTGAGTGAAACGCGTCTCCAATTTCTTACTTGAGGTGAAATTGAATATACTCTCGTAGGGGAGATCTTGCAGTTTACAACCTTTCGGCTTTTCATAGCGAAGAGTGGCGAGGCCCTGTGGTTACAAGTTTGACCCTCGTTGCCTGGCCCGGATGTTCTTGCGGTTAACGTCCCGTGTCTCTACTGAGAGAGAACGGGTGAGTGACGATTCCACTACAATAACCTCCCCGTTTTAGCCTAATATAGGTAAGCCTAGCCAAACATAGGATAGTCTAGCCTAAAATAGAATAACCTAGTAGTGCTGGGCCTAACCTAGCCTAGCTTAGTGTAATCTAGCTAGCCTAGTATAACTTAGCATAGTATAGCCTACTTTATCCTACTTTAGCTTAGTATAGCCTAGCCTATCGTATCCTAGTATAGCAAGGCCTAGCTTAGTAGACCCTAGTCTAACCTAGCATATTATAGTATTGCCTAGCGCAGACTAGCCTAGTATAGCCTTACCTAGCGAGGCATTGCCTAGTGTAGCCTAGCTTACTATAGCCTAGCCTAGGCTAACCACGAATAGCTTAGCATTTAATGCCAGAGCCTAGCTAGCGTCGCATAAAGTAGCCTAGCCTAGTATATTCAAGCTAGAATAGGCTAATATATCCTAGCTAATATCTCCTTGCATACGATATCTTAGCATAGCATAGCATACTATACGCTAGCTCGGTATAGCCTATTCTAGCATGACCACACCTAACATTATATAGCCTAGCATATCATATGATAGCCAACCTAGTATAGCATACCATGCACTAGACTAGAATAACCTTGAATAGCTTAGGTTATTATAGACTTGGTTAGCTAGCCTGTCATACTATAACATAGTATTACCTAGCCTATCATAGCAGAGCATATTATACTTTAGCCTACTCTAGCATAGCATAGTGTCGTAGAAAAGGCTCCCGACGTATACTATATATCTATTCTTTGTGGGGATTATTCTATATTCGAGTGCGGGGGATTAATCAGATGGCTAAGTATTATTCTATGTTAATAAATAGGCCTGGAGAGGGGTTATTTATCTTCAATATATTTAAGAAGTGGAACGGAGCCAAAGGATAAATAATATTGCCAGCATTAACAAAATAGAATTTTATTAATTAAACTAACAAAAATAACACATGGAAAATACTTACATGACCGCGGATTAAAATGGGAGATGCACATGAAATGAAAAGGTAATAGAATAAATTTGACTAAGCGGTGGATTAAGATTAGGAGGGATCTAAATGAAAAAACAAACAAAAGGGAAAGGGTCGACTAAATCCGGGTTAAAGCACAGAGTTACGTTGGCAACAAAGTTAAATAATTAAATACAATTCGTAGCTTACGTATTTATAAGGTCGGCATGCAGATGAAGGAGATTTGAAGGAATGGCTCTGATCCGACTGGCGATTTCCTTCCCAGGAGGAGGGGTTTTTAGGGGGGTTGTCCTTAACGAGGGGGAAAGGACAGACTTCGAGGATTATGGGCGAAGTGGGGCTCGGAAGTACGAGCGATCGTTGAGACAGGATACTGGAGATGTTCTGGATGAACAATTGAGGTTATTGGGGGTAACCAAGCGTTCTCTTGAAGAACGTTAAAAGGGGGAATTAAATTACCACTGACGTGATATCAGGGGAGCGAGAACCGTTTTTAAAGTTGTTCTCTTCTGAACAAATAAACAACAGGGGGGCCCTGTTGACTTGGCGTCTCGAGGGGCACGAACCTTGACACTCAAGGATATTGTCCTCTTCTGGACAATAAGGGGGTTCTCGAGGTAGAGAGTTCCTAGTTGCACAAGGGAGAGACCTAATCGGCGTGATGCTTGACGAAGATAATCGGGATCTGATTCAAATGCGAAATTCTATCGCATAAATAGCTGGAGACAGCCCCTCGGGGTATGGGGCAATGGGGGACTTCCATAGAATGTCCCGCTAGCGATTCGAACACTCTTATCTTCCCATAAGCCTAACTCAATTTGGCCAGATCGACGCCTGCGGGCAAACGGGGGATTGAACCTCCTTGATTAAACTTAGGCGGGGGAAAGATAAGACTCGGGGAATGTTAGGGCGATAAGAACGCCATGCTACTCTCTTCTCGCAGGATACACGTGGGAAGCATGAGTACCAATATGTGATAGAAGCGAGGCTCGGCAGCCTCAGGCAATTCTATCACACCCCTCCCTTCCGGGGAAAAGTTGTCACTTCGAAAGGAGAGAGAAGGCACAACCATAGAGCTCCGTTTTGGGGAACTCACATTCTTGCATCGACCGACCTTCCATGCACCCAAGCTACTATTTACATCAATATCTATGATTATGTCGATCATTTGACTATAAGGGAAACCAACCCTTAAT
This sequence comes from Ceratothoa steindachneri, assembly GCA_963969495.1. NCBI lineage: Eukaryota > Metazoa > Arthropoda > Malacostraca > Isopoda > Cymothoidae > Ceratothoa > Ceratothoa steindachneri. Next base: position 130,381,825 of record OZ018328.1, on the reverse strand, counting down.
ACAATCTTAGCCATATAAGAGAAATGGGGGAACAATAGAATAATATAAAATTCATACATGGCGTAATAATGACATGAAATAAAAATTGATAATTCGAGCGTTTACAAAAAGGTTAATACCCCCCAAAAATTAATACATATGGAACAAAAAATTCATGCGTAAATTAATGGGTACAAATGTTCGAACATAAAAAAGAAAAAAATAGACATTGGGCCACGAAATTCTGACATTTACATTCAATTAAACTAGTTATATTACATGAGAATCCAATTTAGTCGTACAAGACGGTATATACATACATACATGGAAATCCTAATCCTACGAATTATAAATTAAACTGCACTATTCGGTAAAACATTCCTACTGAGTGCGTCAGTGACCTGATTATCGGAACCTTTTATATAATTTATTTTAAATTGATACTCCAGCGCATAATTCGACCGTTGGAGTGACGTACATTCCGAATATAGGCCAGCGTGAGATGGTCAGTTCCTATCCAAAATTCTTTTCCTATTAAATACTTTTAAATTTTTCCATAGCCCAAATGATAGCTAAAACTTCCTTCTCTACAGTGGCATATCTCTTTTCGCGGGGTAATAGCTGGCGACTAGCTTATGCAACTGAAAGACTCGTTCCGTCATCCTCATATTGGAGGAGTACACCCCCGATGTCGTCGTTGCTCGTGTCGGTCCTAATCTCAGAGGATTTTTCTAGGTTGGGCAACTTACAAAATGGGGGCAGAAATGAGCTTACTCTTGAGCTGGTTAAAATGCTAGAAAGCGACATCATTCCTTCGTAGTCGATCGGGGAAATTCTTTTTTAAGAGGTGCTGAGGGGCGCCGAGATTGCAGCGAAATAAGGGACAAATCGCCGATAGTAAGAAGCTGATCCTAGGAATGATCTTAATTGTTTCTTAGTATTCGGGAGGGGCATGTCGGCGATTTCCTTAATCTTGTCCTCCTGTGGACCTAGCTGGCTTTGTCTAATTTTAAAACTCAAGTATTTTAGGGTTTCATGGTCAAAATGGCATTTGCTAGGGCCAATGGTGAGGCCATTTTCGCGCAATCGCTCGAAGAGAACTAGTAGGGTAGTTAGATGTTGACTCCATTCACGAGTAGCGACGTAGACGTTATCAAAGTAAAAGGAGACATTCGGAAGTCCATCTAACAACTTTCTCATGAGACGGTTATAGTTACTGCAAGCGGTCACGAGGCCGAAAGGAAGGCGCTTAAATTGCATTAAGCCCTCCTCATTAGCAAAGGCGGTATATGCTTTCACATCGGGCCGGAGGGGAATTTGGTAATATGCCTTCCACAAATCAAGTTCTGAGATGAAATTAGCGTCTTCAAAAAGGTGGAGGTTTTGATCTACTAACGGGATGGGCTCGGCGTCCAACACAGTTACGGAACTTAACTTCCTGAAGTCGATGCACATCCGATAAGAGCCATCAGGTTTCTTGACCATGACGATTGGGGAGCAATAACTAGAGGTGGAAGGTTCTATTATGTCTAAACTCATCAAATTATCTACTTCGGCGTTAAAAGCTTGGCGTAAATGAATCGGCATGGGATAGGGTTTTGAACGGACACGTTCCAAGGTCGTCAATTTAATGTCATGCTCGAATCTAGTAGCGCATCCAGGCTTCTCCGAAATAACGTCGTCGAACTGAAATAGTAATTGTTGTAGCTGACTCATTTGATATGGTGTCAGCCGCGCGTCGATATCCAGGTCAGAGGGTCCAAAAGACTCGCCTGGCAGGGAAAGAAGAGGGTAATCGGCATCAGATTCAATGCACACTGTCTGAATGACATTAAGGGACTCCGCGGGGTAATCCTCTTCAAGCGCCGATTTTTCGTCCAGTGCTACGAACGTATCTCCATGGGCGCGTCGGTGGTATTTCTTTAATAAGTTAACGTGGTAGAGTTTATCGCCTGCTGGGGTACCAACGAGGTAATCTACCGATCCTCGTACCTCGCGGACCGAGTATGGACCTTTCAATTGGCTCAGTAATTTATTACTCGCGGTGGGAAAGAGCAGGAGTACCTCATCACCGGGCTTAAATTTCCTATCTTCCGACCTGACATCAAAATAGGTTTTATATTTGTCCAAATTGACGTCGGCATTTTCATAGGCAATGTTCGCGCATTTATCGCGCCTCTGGCGTAGATCTAAGACATAGACGTATGATGACTGGAGTTCTTGGTCCAGTTGGGGCTTGGTTAGCAACTCCTTTAAAATGCTAAGTGTTCCGCGTACATTACGTCCATAAAGGAGCTCGAACGGGGCGAAGCCTAATGTAGGATGAGGAATTTCTCGATAGGCGAATAGGGCGACCGGGAGATATCGGTGCCATTCACGGGGATGCTCGGCACAAATCTTCTTAATAATGGATTTTAAATTTCCATTTAATTTTTCACACATTCCGTTTGTCTGTGGCCGGAAGGGGGTGGTAAAAGGGGCTTTACCATGAGCAGCTTCCCTACGTACTTCATTAACTCGGAGGTGAATTGCCGTCCTCTGTCAGAGAGTATTTCCTTGGGGACGCCTACCCTTGAAAAGATCGAAATGAGGGCCTCGGCGCAAGAAATACTATCGATTCGGCGAAGGGGGACTGCCTGGGGGAAACGGGAAGCAAAATCAACTAAAGTAAAAATGTAGTTGTGCCCTTCGCTTGAAGGGGGGTGGATAGGGCCAACCAGGTCGATGGCCCTCTGGAGAAGGGTTCAGTGATGACTGGTCCCCTTTGTAAGGGAGCAGGTTTGACCCGCTTCTTAGCGGACGTCTTTTGACACACATCGCATGATCGACAATGCTTTGAGATGTCAGCTGCCGCACCCGTCCAGTAAAAATATTTAAAGATACGCTGGGCCGTTTTGGTATGACTAAAGTGACCGGAAAAGATGCTGTCTTGAGCTATTTTAACACTATGGGTACATGTGATCGTGGAAGGCATAAGGCGGTTGTAACGGCGTTATTACTGTCCTCGGCGGATCGGTAGAGTAGACCACCTTGCTCCAGATACTTTATTATTTTGGGTCCACGGACAGTCTCCTTGTCATTGTTTTGGGCCTTATCCCATAAGGGTGTTAGGGTCTCACAGTCCTTTTGTGCGGACCTAAAATCCTAGTTAAGGATCTCCTAGAATTCGGACGGTATCGGGGTTCTGAGGGAAACGGGCTCCTGTGCTTCCTTCTTCGCTCGAGCTCGAGTAAGGGCGGTCTGGGACACAGGGTCGGAACTTACTTGAGGGCTCTGCCCGATAAGTACTGAACAAACCTTTATAGGTGCCGAAATGACTTCAGCCCAGACATCAAAATACTGACACTGCAGGTAACATTTAACAACGGGGAATCGGTTCGCCCGCCCAAGGAAGTCCTGTACTACCGCAGATTTTTCGTGGTTAGGGTCCACTGGGGGAAGGAGCTCTTCGGACACGATGAAACAAGTGCACCCTGTTTCACTGACGAGGGTAGATACTTGGCAGCCGTTCACGCTGCCCTCCTCAAATTTTAAAGTTCCCGGGAACTTTTAGCAAAAATAAAATTTACCTGGGGCCCTGACGGAGGGGGAGAAGTTTCTGCTTGGGTCTGCACCACCGGGAAAGTCGGTGTGGTCTTAATCTGGTGTACTTGATGGGCTGGTCCGTTTTTAAGCCTAAAATTTTGGGGGCAATTCCAGCTAGTGTGGGTTTCTACACTGCAGGTGAAGAATACGATCGGTCGCTTCGGGAAGAGTGATGGTGAAGAAATCTTAATGGTAGGTTTTATGTCCTGTTGTTGGTTTGAGGGGAAGAAGTTTGGGGGTTTTACGAGGCCCGGAAACTTCGTTGGCTTTCCTGTGAAGGGGCGCGAATCCTTCCTTCTTTCCTGGTAGGGGGATTGATGAGAATTTCTATTCTCCTTGGGGTACAAATTATAGCTGGCAGCATAGACATCTGCTTCTTCGGTACATTCTTTAAAGGACTGGCAGCATAGACATCCGCTTCTTCGGTACATTCTTTAAAGGACTGGCACCGACGATCCTTGACGAACGAGCGGATCTCCGTCGGGAGAGACGCCAAAAATTGATCCCGCAACACGAAGTCTGTTAAGGACTTGTATTCAGGAGCAACTTTTGAAGATTCTAACCAGAATTTAAAATTCCTCTGGAGAATGTATCCGAATTGACGGAACGTCTGTCCGGGTTTAATACGGCCTCCTCGAAATTCCTCTCTTTTGAAATCGGGAGTCATATTATGAGCGGCCAATAATTCAGCTTTTAATGTACTGTAGTCAATTGTACACTCCGATGGTAGGGAAATGAAGATGTCGCGCAATTTCGAATTTAAGAGGGGCAGTAACCTCACTACGCCTTCGGCCTCCAAGTCTAGGTTGTTGATTTCAAGGATCTTTTCAAAGTGCGATAAAAATGCTCCAAAATCCTGTCCATCCCTGAAATTGGGAAGCTTAAGTGGGGGATTGGACGAGGCTTCTGAACGTGCACTCACTGATTGTGTTTCAGCTCCTATGCGTGCCATTTCAAGCTCATTGTGAAGCTCGACTTGCCTTCTTCGTTCCTCTCTTTCTTCTCGTTGAATTTCTCTTTCTCTCTCTTTCTCTTCTTTTTCTCTCTCTTTCTCTTCTCCTTCTCTTTGGCTTTCTTGTCTTAACTTTTCTTTTTCTGCTCGTTGCTCCTCTTGGATATACTCAATCAATTCTCTTCCGGAAAGTCCAAAGGATATTCCTTGCGGTTTGAAGATTTCAAACTGAGTAATATTTGCTCTTGGTAGACAGTAGTCAACCAACTAATTTCCTTTGTGGTAAGATGTATGCCTTCTAGAGAATTGGCCTACCTAAATATGGGCACTGACCTATTCCAAATAGATTTCTCGTCCTAGATAACCAATGACAAAAAAAAAAACAAAAAAAAAACACAAGAACAAATTATTATACCACTTAGTTGAGCTACTCCAGTTCTTAAGTTTGCAAAAGGGGATAGCAATCTTTAAAAAAAAAGGGAATTAATATACACTATTCTTATAACGTATAACACTATGCTTCACTGAACAGAGGCCAGTGTTTGCAAAGATATAGCGTTACACCTTACACACTTGATACGAAATTTAAATAGAATATATATATATATATATATATATATATATATATATATATATATATATATATATATATATATATATATATATATATATATATATATATATATATATATATACATATATATATATATATATATATATATATATATATATATATATATATATATATATATACATATATATATATATATATATATATATATATATATATATATATATATATATATATATATATATATATATATATATATATGTCGTACAAAAGGCCCCCGACGACATACTATATATCTATTCTTTGTGGGGATTATTCTATATTCGAGTGCGGTGATTTATTCAGATAGCCGAGTATTATTCTACGATAATAAATAGGCCTGGAGAGGGCTTATTTATCTTCAATATACTTAAGAAGTAGAACGGAGCCCAAGGATAAATAATATTGCCAGCATTAACAAAATAGAATTTTATTAATTAAACTAACAAAAATAACACATGGAAAATACTTACATGACCACGGATTAAAATGGGAGATGCACATGGAATGAAAAGGTCATAGGATAAATTTGACTAAGCGGTGGATTAAGATTAGGAGGGATCTAAATGAAAAAACAAACAAAAGGGAAAGGGTCAACTAAATCCGGGTTAAAGCACGGAGTTACGTTGGCAACAAAGTTAAATAATTAAATGCAATTCGTAGCTTACGTATTTATAAGGTCGGCGTGCAGATGAAGGCGATTTGAAGGGATGACTTCGGTCTGACTGGCGATTTCCTTTCCAGGAGGAGGGGTTTTTAGGGGGGTTGTCCTTAACGTGGGGGAAAGGACAAACTTCGAGGAGTATGAGCGAAGTGGGGCTCGGAAGTACGAGCGATCGTTGAGACAGGACACCGGAGATGTTCTGGATGAACAATTGAGGTTATTGGGGTAGCCAAGCGTTCTCTTGAAGAACGTTAAAAGGGGGGAATTAAATTACCACTGATGTGATATCAGGGGAGCGAGAACCGTTTCTTGTCGAACGGGCTCGAAGAACAATGACTGTTCTAAAGTTGTTCTCTTCTGAACAATTGAACAACAGGGGTTGGCCCTGTTGACTTGGCGTCTCGAGGGGCACGAACCTTTGCACCCAAGGATATTGTCCTCTTCTGGACAATAAGGGGGTTCTCGAGGTAGAGAGTTACTAGGTGCACAAGGGAGACCTGATCGGCGTGATGCTTGACGAAGATAATCGGGATCTGATTCAAATGCGAAATTCTATCGCATAAATAGCCGGAGCCAGCCCCTCGGGGTATGGGGCAATGGGGGACTTCCATGCAATGTCCCGCTAGCGATTCGAACACTCTTATCTTCCCATAAGCCTAACTCAATCTGGCCAGATCGACGCCTGCAGGCAAACCGGGGATTGAACCTCCTTGATTAAACTTGGGCTGGGGGAAGATAAGACTACGGGGAAATGTTAGGGCAATAAGAACGCCATGCTACTCTCTTCTCGCAGGATACAAGTGGGAAGCATGAGTACCAATATGTGATAGAAGCGAGGCTCGGCAGCCTCAGGCAATTCTATCACACATAGTATAGCCCTATCTAGCCTAATATAGCTTAGCATAGCATAGTATAACCTCGCCTAGCATTAACTATCCTAGACAAGTATAGCCTATACTATCCTATTACACCCTAGTCAAGCATAGCTTAGTATTGTCTAGCCTAACCTACTCTATGCTATCCTAGCATAGCATTTTATAGCCTAAATTAGCATAGTATATCTTACTTACCCTTGTACATTATATCTTAGCATAGCTTAGCATAATATAGCCTAGCAGAATATAGCTATTCTAGGCTTACCTAGCAGAGTATAGCATATTATAGCCTAGTCTAGTCTAGCAGAGTATCGGCCGAATAGTTATGATGTTATTGCTAAAACAAAATTATTCCCGGGCTAACCTTGGGAAGAATTTGGCTATTATATTATTCAAAAGATAATTTAAAACAACATAAGGTTTCCAATTTCGCTAGAATCGTCCGAATAGTTATGATGTTATTGCCAAAACAAAGTAATTCCCGGGCTAACCTTGGGGAGACTTTGACAATTATGTATATCATTCAAAAGAGAATGTAAAAGAACATAAGGTTTTCAAATTTCGTTATAATCGCCCTAATAGTTATGATGTTATTACAAAGAAAATAGCAAAACGGGGACCGACCGACATAGTGTGATGTAGACTCGCTCGCGATTAGACTCACACGTGACTAAATATCAGGCTTGAGGCTAGTGTTGCCCAGGAAATATTAGTCCAACGGACAGTCATTATACGGCGTGTGGATCCATTCTTCACTGACAACTCATGTGAAGAGATTAAAGCAGAGCTTACAGCGAAGCAACAATGGGTCAACATCACAGAGGTTGAAAAGTTTGGAAAAGGCCAGAGCATCGTCAAAATCATCTTTTCTAGTATTGAAATGGCAAGAAGAGCGAAAAATGAAGATCTGCTTTGGCTTTACCTAAGGGTATCAGCCGATCAAATAGAGACGGAAGAAGACATACCTTTTGACTGCTATGCAGTCGATAAACATCACACAAAGGACTGCACGGTGATTGAATTAGCATGTTCCAACTGCGCCGAGACTGGGCACGGTTGGAAAGATTGCCAAGATGGAAAGAAGAAGTGCGTTAACTGTGGAGGGGACCACAGGGCCTTGTCCACTAGGTGCCCCATCCGTACCAAAAGTAAAAACATCAAGAAAGAAAAGGAGGCAAAAACAAGAAGGAACTACGCAAAGGCGGGGGCGCCCCGTAGAACATCGAGAGAACAAATACCCCGAAGCTGCTGATGCCAAAAGAGAGAAGAGAGATCGTGGCAATGGTCATCTTCGCTCATCTGGCAAACCTGGCTAACCACGGCACTTTTTCTGAAGAACCCAACCGTCTTCTGAAAATGAACGGGGTTAAGAAAAGGTTTGGATCCCCGAAAATCCAGACTCTGCAGAACTATTGAACATTCACTTCATTGACGAGCGACAACGGGAACAACCATCAAAAGACGAACAAAAGCAGACCCCAAAAGAAGAGCTACATATAAGAATCAGACAGCAAAAGAAGAAATTTCGGAAGAAGAGGAAGAAACAACAAAAGGCGCGAAGAAGAATGAGAGGAACAAGAAGAAGAATATGCGGAGGTCCCCTTCACCGACAATAAGGACGTACTCAAAAAAAGATACTTCTTCGACGGTGAATACGGTGGCCTCAAGGTATTTGGTTCGCCTCTGTGCAAGACCCCACAAAGAGGACCCAGAACAACTCCTGCAAGGCATCGTCAAGGGAAAGTTCGAGTTGACTTATGAGGGAGCTTTTTCACCCGATAAAGAGGCAGCGCTGCGTGTTAAAGGGCACGGTGTACATACCAGCATCGTGTGTACACACCGTGAACATGACAACCTTCAAAACGATTAAAAGTGGTCAGAAGACATCTAAAATAGAGTATTTAAGGCGTAAAAGTGACAAAAAAAAAATGAAGTGTTAAGTGAGTAAAAAGATCAAAGTGGATAAATAATTATTAACGAACCCAATAGTGAATTGAATAAATAAAATATGTTATGTGACGAAATGATAATATAAACGATAAAATTAAAAAATGAGCAAATTTGGTATAGATAATGATACTAAAAATAAAATAAATTAAAAATAAAGAGAAAAAAAGATCCGTAGTGGACAAAATAATGACATTAAAAGTAAAAATGAACAATGGAAAAATAATCCAAAGATGACAAAAATTTAACAACAGTGAAAAACGAAATGAATAACAAAAGGAATAATACAGCGACAAGCTCTCTTAATTTAAAGAAGAGATTTGCCAATGAAAGCAAAGCTCGAAAGCTAGAATCATATAGACTGTATTTATTTTTGGATAAATTCTTCTCTCGTGAACACATACGGGAAGTCGAAATTTTTGACCAGCCTCAAAAATCAGAGCACTGACTATTGAACAAATTTATATTCCGAGTGTTACGAGGAATTGAAAATAACGGGAAGTGACTTAAAAGTGTCAAATTCACATAATAAACAGTGAGACGCTTACATAATAAACAGTGCGATTGTGTTAAAAATCACTCGATAATTCATACGTCACAAACAGGGCCGAAGCTCGACGGAATTTCATAAGTGACCAAACAAGCTCTATTCCATGAGTGCATAAATTAGCGATAAGTGTAATTAATAAAGAGAGCAATAAATTTGTGAAACAAACAGTGAGACACTTACATAATAAACAGCGCGATGGTGTTAAAGATCACTAGATAAATCATACGTTACAAACAGTGCCGAAGCCCGACAGAATTTCGGAAGGGGACCGAAAAGCTTTATTCCGCAGGTGCATAAATTAGCATTAAGTGGATATTAATAAAGCGAGCAAATAATTAGCGTTTAGCTCAAAACTCAGGAAATCCTAAGTGCAAATACATTCCAGTGGTAACTCATTCTAAGTGAAGGCAAACATAATAAATAAACAAACGAGGTCCAGAAGCGAGGTGTATTAAGCATATTTAAGTGCAAAACAATAAAAATAACAAATAAATTCGTAACTTAGCCCAAAACTCAGTGAAATCCAAGTGCCATAACATTCTGATGGATTTCCATTCTAAATGAAAACATATAATAAATAAACAAATGCCAAACAAAGCGTACACCAAAAGCCATCGCAACTGGAACAGGACTAAGGTACGTGGAACGGACATGATATTCTTTGCTCTCCTACACATCTTTATCTCCTTCTAAAACGACATCTTTATCTCCTTCTAAAACGACATCTCAATAAGAGTATATAATATCTCTAACCGCCAAAATACCTCCTTTATAAACACCTATAGAACCACTCTGCCCCCCCCCCCCTCACACACACCATAGAAGACACAGCTTCAACAATGGTAACCTTCTTCATGAAAAAGCAAAATGAGAGAGACAACTAGGATTCCCCTACAAGCCCTATCCGGAGAAAAACCTGATAGGAGGAAAGTATTCGCAACTATTTACGGTGAAATAAATATAGCCCTAGTAAGTCTTATAGGCAACCCCCAAGGATATGTGGCAATATGCCAAATCGAAAAGGATGTAGAAGCACTGACATCAGAGAAGGCAGTGAACCTGTTGAAGAGCATAGATCTGGCCCCCAGAATCCCACCCCAGATACACACACATAGGAGCGTAATATGCAGACGCCTTGATCCATGGGAGGGTTCGCATGAACCCGCTGAGATAAAGAGTGAAATAGAGAACAACTATAAATGGGTCTTTGTGATTGAAGTGGTAAAATTTAAAACATATACTCATGTATGTAAGATGTCTTTAGGTACACTGGGATGACCCAAAAAGCCACAGAGAACGGGCTCCTAACGTTCAACGTAAGGATAACACCTAAACAAATAGAATCAGAGGAGTTTACTGAGGTACAGATTTGCTTCAAGTTTTACAGCCTGAATGACCACTCGACAAGGGCGTGTCCCCAGGAAAAAGAGCGATGCTCGGAATGCGGGTCAGACAAACATAACTGGCGCAGCTGTTATAGTGAGCATAAAAAATGTATAAATTGTGGTGGTAATCACCGAATACTAGCAATGTCATGACCAGTGAAGAGAGACATAATAGAAAAGAAGAACGAAGAAAAAAAGCAAGCAGAAGAGAAAAAGAAAAAGCTACGCCCAGGTTGCAAAAGCTACCATCACAGAAATATCCAAAGAAAAAACGTTCCTACAAGTCGAGAATGAGAATTAGTCATAGATAATGGCGTGCATATATTATGCACATATTGCTAATCTGACGAGGCCGAGAACATTTAGAGCAGAATTAAACATAATGCTCCGAAATAACGGAGTGCCGAAAATGTGGTTTCTGGCTAATCTTCCCTCTGGGGAAGTTCTAAAAATGATATTTATAGAATCTACCCAAGAACAGACGACAGTGCAACCAAATGGGAAAAACAATCATGATCCAATACTTGCCGCGCAAGAGGCCCGAAGGAAAAATGAAGAAAAAAAGAAGAAAAATATAGAACAACAACAATAAAACGAGGAAATGGAAACCGAACAAGCACAGGCCATATATAAGAATAAAGGACGTAAGACAAGGGAACGGAAACGATCTCACAGCCAGCATAGAAAGAGATCGCCAACGTCAACCTCAAGAAGATAACAGGAAATCAATGCAAAAAGAATCAACCTGACACTGTACGCTACAGATAATACACACTTTCCCAATAAACACCAATAGGAGACTATCACTGATGGAATCATTAACGGAAAAATGAAATGGGTTTACGAAGACCAGATGCCAGAAAATCAGGTAGAAGAAGCGCTGTAACAAGGCAGAGTTAAATGCACCTCGGAGATTTACTATACAGTATCCCAGAGTGAATTCAACAAAAAAAAGAAACGGAAAATACCGGTCTCCGCCACAACAGAATACTATTTCTAAACAAGACAGGAAGGAAGACTAAAGCCAAAGAAAGGAACAACGTAAGAAAAGAGCTACAACAACATAGGAAACAACAAAAACATACGAACATGGCTAATTTAAAGAAAAACCTAAAATACTATAAAGGAACGTTAATGGATGGTCCAGAAAAAGCTCAGTACTTGGCAATATTATACAAAAAATCAGACCCGGACATAATCTCAATAACCAAACAAGAGATAAATACAACTAAGAGTAACATCAAAATATTTCAATATGATGTACACCAACCAGCCACACAAACGAAGCTTACGATGGTGCCGCACTGGCAATTCGCAAAGGAATTACATACAAAATCCTTCCTCTACTTGAAGAATCATACGTGGCAGATGAAGTACAAACTACCATAGGAACCTTAACAATTGCTACAGGATACCAACACCCAAGAAGAGGGTACCTACCAATCCACAACTTTATGCAACTTTTCACACAAAAAATATAGTAATATTTGCAGGAGACCTAAATGCTAGATGTGGGGCCTCTGAGTACACCAACACCAACAAGGCCGGGAGAAACCTGGAAATGCTGCCTGAACAGAATATTGCAGCTCGCATAGGTCAGGAATTTCCGACTTACTACTCAGTAAGAGGCGCCACAAAACCTCACATAGTGCTAGATGGATCCGAGGACCTTCTGGTAAACGGTAAAAAGGTACCTGGGAAAACCCTCAACAAGGGAGATGAAAATAAAAAAAATCATAGAGGGGAGGATATCCCTGAGCCATACCAACTGGAAACCGAATTAAGAAAGTACTGGAAAAACATCTTCAGGATTACCCAGGAAGAAAAAAAAACTTCGACACCGAATTCGGCAATGGCATCATTGACCAACTAAACGATGTAATAGAACGCACATACGTTTTTAACAATGCCACGGGAGAGAGACCCATGACAGGCTATGGACTAAAAATTACTCACCAGGAATTAACGCCCAACCCAACATTATACAAGGGCTATTAAATGTGATGAATGCGGCCCCCAACACAGGGTACTACCTCGACAAATGGAAGTTATCTAAAATGATATTTATTCCAAAATTGGGAAAGAACCCAACCTCTCCGGCTGACTATCGACCAATCTCTCTGCTCGAGTTTGGAAGGAAGATTATGGAAAAGATCATTACCGGCAGAGTACAGACCTACCTTGATGCCAACGAACTACATAACTGACAACAACATGGGGTTAGGAGGCAGAGAGGTACGAAACTGCACTGGCAATGATCACAGAGAAACTGGCAAATATAGAGGAGGAAAAGAAATATGCTGACCTAGTATTGAGGGATGTAAGAAAGGCGTTCGATAAACTATGGCGCCGGGGCCTACACTATAAGACTTTCCAACTAGTGCGAAACTTCATGCTGGAGAAAATAATTTGTAACTACTTCATGGACCGTAGAGCCTTCAACACAATCGGAGAGCTCCAAGGCTCAGAATTTATACTGGAAGAGGGAGTTCCCCATGGTGGGTATCTCAGCTCACTCCTATACTCGATTTTCACTAGAGATCTCGGATGACGTGTCACAGATAGTAGTGTGCCCTTACAATAATAAGAAAACTATGGCTAGAATAACTGCGTGGGAAATCGAAAATATCAACACGTACGAACGTCGCTGGCTGATCGCGACAAACCTCAACAAATTCACCATCATCCTGAATAAAATAAACAAGACAGCTCCAATACGAAGTGGTGACGAAAGATGCGCATACGCAGGCACAGTTTTAGGATTTAAAATTAATAAATACGGGCACACTGATTAACTCAACAGCATTACAGCACGAACCAAAAAAGACCTCGAATAATTTTACAGGTTTAAAAACCTAAGCACCTAAAACAAGAAAAAGATCTACACTGCCTACATACGACCTAAGATTATGTACACCCTTCTGCCACTGATAGCGGTACCAAAGTCTTTGCAAAACAAAGCAACACAAATAATTACAAATATTAGAAGAAGAGAAAGAAAACGACAACAAGCGTTCCATAAGGAAATCAAATTAATGGCAATTAATTGCGACCTAGGAACAAGAGTACAAAAAATATGGAGAAACCAGTCAATGGCTTCGCCACTTCCCCATATGCGAGGAGCTTGCGCTTCGCTACTAAGATTAAAATTTGAAATCTAAAAAAAGCAGCCATGATTAAATTTTTTTAAATTTTCTGAACTTCACCAATGATAATAATTTTAAAAGGAACTCTAAACAAATATAGTTATAGAAGAAGATATAAAAAATAAATTTTCCTGAACTTCACCATTTGTAATTCTTTGGGTTTTTTAAAATTCACAAAATTTCGATACTTATATTTATTTCTGAGCTTCACCATTTTGTTTTTTGATATTATAAAAGAATTATTAGAAATAACTTTGATAAAAAACATAAGTCATAACCAAACTAAGATTTCCTAAAGAAGTCACTTTGAGATCCCTAATCCAAACTAAGCACAAGCTAGGCGACGATTTCCCAGCAGCAGAATAGCTGCTAGGAAAAATCAATAACCAATATACACAGCGAGACAACATTAAGAGGACAACAGTAAAAACGACATTATGTAGAAAATCATATAAAATGAATTTGACATAAGTCACAGCAAAAGCTAACTTCAAAGACTTGAAGGCTACAATCAACCCAACTCAACTCTAAACTAGAATTATACATGTATACATGCACACGTGTATGTACACATGTATATGTATAAATAGAGAGAAAAAAGAAAGAAACAACAAAAAAAGAAGATGAGAACAACGAAAAGGATAACCAACAAAGGCATTAGAAACAAAAAAACTGGAAACAAACAACGAAGATATAGCAAACAAATAATGATACTACGACATGAAATCTATATAAGTAAAACAACTTTAAAGGCTTCGAAGCCAAACTCAAAAGAATAATAAAACAAAGTAATAGATAACGAAATAAATAAACTGAGATACCCTATCACCAGGGACCTAACCTCTTACACCTATATATCTATCTTCATTTAAACTTTTCACTACTAATTCTCCTACAATACTATATATAATTTCAAATTTGTTATGTCCAAGTCCAAGACTCATATATTTAAGTGATCAAGGAAACAAGAGGAAAAAAGAGGCAAACAAATGAGGTTACCAGACAACCTGGTACATTTTTTTTTCTCTTCCTATAAACACTTTTTCTTACCTATCTCTCTTATCTATCCCATACACATTTTCCCTTCTTAAAACGGCGTTGATAACCTAATGAATCCGAAATAGTTAACGATTAGATATTAGAATCAACCTAATAAACTAACTAAATGTATTAAAATATTAGTGTAAATTAACAAATAGTAAGTGATCAAATAGGAAAAAACTGTGACTTAAAATTAAAATTAATATACACAACTGGAATAACAAGGTGTATAAAAATGATTTTAGGATATTAACAAGGTAATTAATGATTTCAAAAATAACCAACATATTGTTAAAATGTAGTTTAAATATTAAACAAAACGAATAACAAAGTAATTAAAATAATGTGTAGTTAAAAATTAACGATATATCATAAAAATGTGGAATATATGTATGTATAAACCTTAAAATATCAACTTTACGAACAAAAATGTAAATATAATAATTGAATTGTATATTAATAGCTAAGTGATTTTCGTCTCCTGGAACCTTTTATCTCCTTACTTATACTAATAACTTTCTCTTCTCTGCTTAAATTCTCTTTCCCCCACTGTTTGCTATTTATTTTTTACGTGTATGTAAAATCTTTATTTTGTAACTCATCTCTTAATAAGCCCTGAAACCTAAATCCTTCCGTGCATTCGCCATAGTTACAGTTACATGACTCCCATACCCACGAGTCGTAATCCGGAGTCCTTCCGTGCGGTATGGGATGGGTATATGCACCCACACGGATGTCTGGCAGTGTTCGTCGGAATAGGGGAATTATCTGGAATTTGGGGGCATTGGTGTACAGAGCATTCCATGTCTTTCATTGAAAAACGTTGGGTTATTTGCCCTGGACATTTCCATCCACACATTTTGCACACAAGTTTAACGGGATTCAAAAAACTTGTCTGCATTTAATTAATAATGAAATCTAAGGGAAAAAACTAAGAGAGAAAGGCCTTTAGTATTCCGTCACTAGGCCTCACTCTCTGGAAAGCCTATTAGACAAAAGTGATCTAATGTAGCAGTAGAAGACCCCATTACCTCGTCGCATGAGAACGCTGTTTCTCTCCAACAGAATTAAATGCAATCAGTCGAATCTCTGTGCTCTTCCATGACGTATTTAACGTTTCCAGGCACCAATATTACGAACCGACAAGATATTAAATGAATCTGTAACTTCCTTTTTTTAGTTCTTTACTTTTTCTCTCTATTTCCTCTTCAATGATCCGTTCCAGCATTTTTTTTCCTTTCTATGATCACCATCGCAGGGGAATTCAAGTTTCTACGTTCAAGTGCTTTATGTACTGATTGTTTCCTGGTAAATATTTAGACGTGCCCTCCTTGCCTAATTGTTTGGAGTTATTGTTTTTTTCTTAATCAAATTTCCTTTCCTCTTCCTCGTCTGTCAAAGAATAATCAATAGCTTATACGAAGCAGCTCCCTTTCCCATCATCCACTTTAGTCCTACCTAGCATACTCGTCCTTAAATCTATTCACTCTATTCTTAAAAATCTGCTTGGAGGACCATTCTATTACGTCACTATTGAGCCTATTCCATCCATCTACCGATGGATTTGTAAACCAATTTCTACCACTATCTTTCCTAAACCTAAACTGATCCAGCTTAAACCCATTGCTACATATCCTATCCTGTTCGATAAAAATAAGAACCTTCCTGTCTCTCTATTATAACCATTTACCCACTTGAAAACATAATTTTAACAGGATTCTTTATAAAGTACACGATGCTTTAATAATACTAATAATAATGGCGCTTATTGCATCAAAATTGATGATTAACATTACCACATCTGTTTACCCGAGGTTAAGTTGTTAGAAGATGGTAACACATTTTACCTCTTCCAAAACCGGTGATGAAAACTCCTCTTCTCCCTGAGTGTTATGATCCCGACCAAAAAACGTCCTTATATCCTGAGCTTCTTTCTGCCACGAAACAGGAGATCAGATTTCCTTCCTTGATAAACACTTTACCTTGAGCACTTTATGAGTAAAAACGGCTTATACATTTTAAATCATGGCTCACTTGAAGAGAGATTAATCTCGAACTACTTACTACCCAAGCTGCCATTTAAATGTATAAAATCCGAATTCTATCATTCAAGAGGCTTATTTTTTTCGAATTCTTATGATTGGGGGAGGGGGTATTACTTAGGGTGGATTAGGTTCGCCTTTGCTGTTTTAGTCATCCTTAATCTATTTGAAGTGGTATGATGGTATATTGCACTCTTTGAAAAGATAGTAGTAGGTAAAAAGATGGTGAAATGGGGGTAGGGTTGCCCTTGTTTTAGGGGCATCGTTAGCGTGCTTTATTTTTATATGGTTATTTTTCCTTTGTGTAAGTATTGCTGTTTTCTCATGATTTACTCTGTGTGTGTTCTTCTTATTGTTTTTCCTTGTATGTGTTCTTCTTTAGTCTGTGATCTTTGAGCTGTGTATTTGAGCTTTCAAGCCTTTGTAAGCTTGCGATTATGTGTTTGTACCTCGTGTGAAATATCTTTGTTAGTTTAGCATGTCATGAATTGGGTTTTGTGTCATGCTGTGTGTTGTTGGTGTTTGGTGTTTTTTAGGTGTAAATTGGTCTTATGTTTTCCTCAGAACAGACTTTGGTGCTCGGGAATCGCCGGTTACGTCCGACTTGCCCGTGCAGCCTGGCAGGGACGTTAATTCTGCGTCCAGTTCTTCTTAATTCTGGCAAGATATCATTGGCCATTGTGGACCAGACTTTTTTGGCTAATTTCTGGGTTGCGACATTTATCGGCTTCAGCTTCTGCCTGCGGTGCAGGTCCCTCTGCCGAAGTTGGTCCCTTCTTCTGCATTTGTTCATGAAGAGGGACGCAGAGTTCTGTACTCGTTGGAGCCTTTTCATAGCTGTCTTGCTGGCCGCTTGAGTCACTACTGCAGGGTAGATAAGCTTAGCCCGGATGAACGACAGGTATAATTTCCTGATGTTCGCCGAGCTGAGTTCTCTGAACCTATATAGCTTAGAGATTTCTCTCTTCGCCATATTCCGCCTCACCGTGTAGTGACTCGAGTATCCGCGGTCGGAGATTTTTAGGCCCAGGATGGTGCCTACGGCGGAGTAACCGTATCTCCTCCCATCAATCATGATGGGCCACGTCAACTCACGGCCCAGCGGGAGAATTGTGAACTTCTCCCTGTTCGTCCGGATTTTCCACTTTTTCTCGAAGTTGTTGATGTTCGAGATCTCCGCGATGGTGTTGTTAGCCTGATTATTTGCTTTCCTATACCTACAGGGGACGATCTGAGTGATGTCATCTGCGTATTGCAGATACATCGTGTCCCCGTGGATTGGAGTAGGGAGGTCGATGGTAAAGACCAGGTAAAGCAAGGGACTCAGGCAGCTCCCCTGGGGAACGCCCGCTTTAAGTTCGAATTCTGGACCTTTGTGATCTTCTATCATGATACGCGCCCTTCTGTCCATGATGAAGTCACAAAGAATCCTTTCCAGGACCGGGTTTAGATGTAGACTTAGGATCTTGTATTGCAGTCCACTCAGCTAAACCTTGTCGAAGGCCTTCTGCACGTCCCTCATCACGATGTCTACATAGTGACCCTTCGCACGGCATTGCGCGATCTTTTCTGTTAGGAGCGCCAGGGCAGTTTCAGTGCCCCATTTTGGTCTAAACCCATGTTGTGCCGGGTTGTGCGCTCCTAACTCGTCGAGTTAATTTTGTAGCCTGTTGGCTATAATCTTCTCGAAGATCTTGCCGGATACTTCTAGGAGAGAGATTGGGCGGTAGTTGGCCACTTGGTCTGAGGGCTTGTTCCCTTTCGGGATAAAGATGATTTTCGCCATCTTATACCCGTCTGGGAAGTAGCCTGTATTCAGGGAAGCGTTCATGATGTTGACCATTCCCTGAATAATTTGCCTAGAGGCATTCACTAGGTTGTTCTTAGTGAGCCCAGACCATCCTGGTGCCCTCTGTTTGAAGGACTTTATGGTGTTAATTTTCTCTTCAACAGTGATCGGGCGTCCGTGGTCAACCATCTCTCTCTCTCTAGACACTTGCGGTTGTGGGTGGGTCCTATGTATCATCGTTCCGAGGTCCTCGAGCAGTCGGTCTTCGAAGTCCTGGTCAAAATCGTCGTTCTCCTCGGGTGAGATCGCAAAGACCTCTTTCCAGTGGTCCCTGAATCTTCTTTCCAGGGTATCCGGATCTTCTATGAATATGTCGCCATCTTTGATTTTAATCCCAGGCCTGGGAGGCAATCCCCTAAGTCTTCGGATGCTATTCCAAAAACGTACAGAATTAGTCTCCCGGTCTAGCCTGCCAATGATATCATCCCAGATTTCCTTCTGTTTCTCGAGGATTGTGTTTTTCATAGCCTCGCTAAGCTGTCTCATTCGGGCTTTCTTTTCCCGGGTTGGGCCTGTCCTACCAACTTCTTCATAAATTTCCCTGTGTTCCCTAGCGATGTCCCTCATTTCATCGGTCCACCTAGGTTGTGGGAGCATTTTGTACTAGATCCTAGGGACGCATCTTTCGTCAGCTTGAATGAGGCGATTGGTGATGTTATCAATCTCCTATGTGGGACGGGCCTGAGCATTGGCGCAAGCGAAATGGGGGTGATAATTGGGACGTGATCGCTCGGGACTACTGGGCCAGGTTCGTTGGCGATGTTAAAGGGGAATTCCGGGCTCACCAACACAATGTCCGGTTTTGTCGCCGAACAATGTGTTAGATAAGTTGGGAAGTCAGGTCCTACTCTCTGGACTCTATTTCTGTCGAATAGTAGTTCCAGATTTCGTCCCCTTTGGTCAGCGCACCTGTAGCCAGATGCATGGCAGCGGGCGTTTAGGTCCTCGCCTAGCAGCGCTAGCCTTTTGTGCCCGAACAGGGTGAAGAAGTTGTTGATTGGTAGGTACTGTCGCCTGGGTGGCTGGTAGGCTGCCACCACAGTTAGGCTACCAACCAGGGTCGGGATCTCGACCGCCACGAATGATTCATCTAAGTCCGGCAATGTTCTGTACTTTATGTTTTTTCCATCGTATCGTTCTTGAGTGTGGTTTTTCTGGATAACGTTGTAGTTGTGTATTTTTATGTTGTCTGTGGTTGTGTTTATACCATGCTCTGATATGAGGATGATGTCCGGATCCACTGTACGGAAGATGTTACCATACACAATGGACTTTCCCTTCCATCCATCCACATTCAGAGTGAGTATTTTTAAGGCGTTATTTGTGTTTTCCATGTTTGTGTTGTTTCGTGTGTTTGTGTTCTTCTTAGTGTTTTATGTCTTGAACTTCCCGTTGCGTATTTCTTTAAACTCTGCATTGTTTAGGGCAATGCAAGAGTCTTTGTAGATTTTCACTGCGCCTTCATGCAGCGCTTGTTCTATGTCCCTTTCTTTCACATTTGCGGCGTATACCCATTTTATTTCTCCTTGTTGGATCCCCTTAAATATCTCCGTGGGGGAGAGCTTTTCGGGTTGTGGAATCTGCTCGTCCGTGACGATTCTGAGGTCGATTTCCTCTCCATCGTACTTGTAAGTACGTTTCGATGTCTTCGACCTGCTTCTGGAGCTCACAGGGCTCTTGGTCGCCCTGTTTGTTGCCTCGTCAGCTTCAGAATCTGAGGATGCTTCGCTTGTTAGGTTTCCCTCCGCTTCTTTGATCCTCCTAGCAGCCTTCATCTCCTTCCTCTCACGTCTCTTTGCAGCTTCTAGTCGCATGTCTAGCTGAGATGTGCTGGCTTTTGAGCTTGTTGAGCTTTCCGTCGTTTTAACTTCTGTCATTATCTTTTCTTTGGGGAATGGGGTTCATGGGGCCTCTGCTGCTTTATCAAGTCCGAACTGGAGTCGAAGGACGTCTCCCGATGGTGGGTCATCAGGAAACCACATCTCCTCCATGCCGTTCTTCCTGAGCATGAGGTTGAGGGTCTTTGAGAATGTTCCCGGATTCGTAAGATTATTTACGTGCGCAAAGAGAATGCACGTAAGAATCTTGGTCGAGTTTTCATTCTCTAGCTTCAGGTATGTCTTCGTCTGTGCTTGGGGGATTCCTTCCTTATTTGGGGCTTTTTTCTCGACTTGGGCGTAAGAGGTGTTGCTTTTCCTTAAGTCTTCCGTCTTCTTCTTTCTGACAATTTCCTTTCTCTGGGGGCAGGACATTGCCATCGCCATATGGTTTAGGCCGCAGTTTGGGCACTTCTCCTTGGCTGCCTTACATTCCCTCCATCCGTGGCCTGTACCGCTGCACCTGAAGCAAGTGATGTTTGCCTCCTTGCAGTCCTTTGTGGTATGCTGCTCGAGCTTGTAGCAGCGGAAGCAAATTTGGATGGGAGTGAACTCCTCCCTTTCCATTTGGTCCGCGCTGATTTTCGCATTAAATAGCAGCAGGCCCCTTTTTTTTGCCTTCTGCGCCATCTGCGTGTCGGAAAAGATGACCTTGAAAACGTGCTGGTGCTCCGTGTTGTCCCGTTTGTTACGGAACTTCACGACTTCCACCACGTTGGCCCACGATTGGTTCCTGCAGATCTCTTCTTTTATTTCAAGGCTGCTATGTTGGCCTATCCAGGGGTCCAATTGTCGGCACACTATACTGCGGTGTGCCTGGATCTGGATGGAAGTGCTAGGCTGGAGGCCTATTTCTTCTAACACCTTCTGTCCTTCCTCCTTAGTTAGGGTCTCCACGTCTGCCTCTCTTTCGCAGACTGCGGAGTAGCCGACCGGGGTGTCGATCAATCTTGGGATAGCCACATTGAGCTTCTCGAAGATCGTCTGGAACACCGTCCCTCGATCCGGCTTTGTTTGTCCAGCAATGGTCCTCAGTGGGACTCTGGTGGCTGGGTGAAGAGCCATTATTTTCTGTTCTTGCAGCCCCTCTGACTAGGGGGTGCAAGTCTCCTTCACCAGTGCCTCTTGTAATGTGGCACGGCTTGTCTTCTTATGTATGTATGTATATATGTGTGTGTGTGTGTAATTCGGTTTAAAAAAATTAATTATTATGCTTTTGCTTTTTCCTTGGGGATGAAAAGAGCCCCCCCCCCCAACGTTCGCCGGCCGCCTGAATGGAAATGAAGATTGCCCTTTAGGTGAATGATGATGATGAATGAGATGAGTCCGGGTGGGATCCTCTCAGGGGTGTGATTGTATGGCGGACTTATTGACAACGCCGCCCCCCCGAGGGTTTTGAATCGCGACCGCTCCCGAACATACCATAGAGACGGTTATATATCCCTCTATGGTCCTGGAAGGGGCCTTCGCCGTATTAGGCACCGAAGGTTGCAGTCCGTCCCTTGTCCGGAATGTTTCTGACATTGTTCTCTACTGTGGGCTACTCCTCAAACCAGCTTCCTCCAATGCCCCCAATTATGGTCAAGCAACTGCCTGACATAGTTGGGACGAAACATGAATGGCAATTTCACTTCACATCTGACGGTGGTTTACGCAGGGAGGTGGGCCGAGGACTTAAGCAGTCATCTGCTTAAGTGGGGCCGCTGGAAATAAAGGTGGTGATCATTATTAGTGGTTGAATGATGATGGGGGTGGGGGTCACACCAGGTTATTACTCTTTTTCGTAATATTTGGCCCTAAAAATAGGAACCAAATTTTTGGAGGCGTAGGCAAAAATTTCCTAAAATATTTTCCGCCTTTACCAGTTGGTAAGATGCCTGTCCGAGAGGTACTTCTGCCAAGAATTCTGATCTAGCTTAAAGTGGTATTAAACATTGGACATTGGACAAAATAAGAGATGAAATATAGGTAGAATTAGAGAGAGGGTTGTGAGCTGGGAGCTCACAACCCTCAGCAGCACGACCCGCAAGGGACGAGGAACGGAAACAGCCCTCGCCCTTCTTGCGGAGAAACTCGCTTGCAGTAAAGCTGAGAGGCGGTACGTAGACGTGGTGCTGCGTGATGTAAAGAAGGCCTTCGATAAGGTTTGGCTGAGAGGATTACAGTACAAGATCCTCAACTTCCAGCTTAACCCACTCCTGGAAAGGATCCTTTGCAACTATATCTCCGATAGGAGAGCCCGAATTTCAATCGAGGGCTGCAAAGGACCCGAATTCGAACTCGAGGCGGGAGTTCCACAAGGCAGCTGTCTCAGCCCTCTGCTGTACCTCGTGTACACAATAGACCTGCCTGCTCCAGTGAGGTACGATTCGATGTATCTGCAATATGCAGACGACATCACCCAAATCGTCCTGAGTCCATTCAGGAACTCTGGAAGCCAGGCGAGGGCGACAGCTGTCGAAATTGAAAATATCAATAGATATGAAAGAAAGTAGAAAATTAAGACCAACCGCCAGAAGTTCACGATCATTCCAATGAACCGCCGGAAAGTTGATGACGTCGTCGTCAATAACGAAAACAATCCGTACTTCAACGAGGGTAATGTCCTGGGCTTACGACTCTTCAAATCGGGATATAAGACGCACATGAAAACCAGAGTCTCCCTAACCAAACGAGAGCTGAAGAAACTTTACCGTTACCGAGGCCTCAGCGTGCCTAACATCAAAAAGCTGTACATGGCCTTGGTACGCTCAGTCCTGTTGTACCCGGCCGTGATCACGCAGATGGCAAGTTGTACCTCTCTCAGAATGATGCAGAGAGTGCAGAATAAAGCCACGCTGCTGATTACAGGCACGCGTAGGATCGACCATACTCGGCAATCGATTCTTCACCAAAGAATCGGTCTAAAGCCGATCAATACGGAGATCCAAAGGCTAGGGAGAAAGACATGGGACAAGATAGACCAAAATATACTCCCGAACATGAACCTGAATATTAATATTCGTGCAAACCGGAGACGCGCTATAGGTAGAACTGCTCTGTTCCCAAGTAGTAGAACCTGCGCGAGAGAAGTGGTACTACCTATGTTTATGTAGTGTTAGTCCACTACTCTAAAGTACTATGATTTTAAAACTCAAAAGTTTGACAATTAGTCCAACCAAATCAACAATTTTAAATAAAAATTGAAAAAAGAGGCGAAGTGCCCACATTAAAGTCCCCTCCCCCTCCCCCCCCCCCCCCCAATATAAATATAGTAAGAATTAAAAAATTAAAACTAAATTTAAATATAAAAGAGGCGAAGTGCCCAACCCTAATGATCAAAATTTAAGAATAGAATGAGGCGAAGTGCCCAATTCCCAATACCCATTTGATATCAAGATAACAAAACAAAATCAACAAAAATCAAACGATGAAAAGAGGCGAAATGCCCAAATTAAATAGATTACAGAGAACTCAAAATTGAGATTCATTCAGCATGAAAAACAACCTTGAAAGGCTTGAATGCTTCGAAGGAGGAAATACCTATTACATAAATAAATATATATATATATATATATATATATATATATATATATATATATATATATATATATATATATATATATATATATATATATATATTATAACGGAGGAAACTGGCTGTCAAAGACAGTCAGCTACTTTTTGACGGACGAATTTTTATTTTTAAAACAAAACAAGAAGAATGCTACTGATGCTCTAACACCTTGGCAAACTAGGAAACATATTCACACCTTTATATACCTACCACACAATTTCACCACTTTAACCTAAATTGTAAATTGTAAATTGTGATGATGTGTAGGAGAAAGAATAAAAAGATCCCTGGTGAAAGGGTAGCTCTGTCAATGTGTAGTTTTGTGTGTTTTTTGTGGTTGTTTAGTATTGTTTGATAAACTATGAATTATAAATCCATAGTTTATCTAATTAAACATAGTTAATTTAATTATTATTTCGATCCTATTGATCGATTAATTGCTTTGGGCATTCAAGCCTTTATTTTTGGCGGGGGTTTTATTCCCGCTGTGACTTTAGTAAAAGTTTTTCGTTATCATTTTGAATGGATTATTAAAAAGCGAATGTGAAATTACTTAATCTTGCGTTTTGCAAGTGGCTTTTAATTGAATTCGAATATGTTAAAGGAACCTGCGAATTACTTTGTATTTTGTCAGTTCTGTCAGGTGTATTTTGGTATCACGTCATTGTCTGTCTGTAGCTTGCTACTTTTGAAAGGTCTTATTTGTCGGTCTGCTTCGATTTCTAAGTGTGTACGAAAGAATTCAGGGGTCAAGCGGGCGCCAATGGCTTGCCATATCCTCTTAGCTCTCTCGTGGAACGCCACGTTGATCGGAGATAATCCAACCGCGTCGTGGAGCTCCCTCTGTCGTTTATGTTCTCTTCTTCGGGTGTTTGTAATAAGTAAAACCGCTTTGTTCTGGATGACTTGTAGTTTCGCAATGTGGGTCTTGGCGCTCGCGTTCAACGGCACCGGGGGGTACAATAGTCTCGAGCGAATGCACGCATTGAATATCTTGAGTTTATTTGAGCGAGTTAGGTCGATGAACCTATAAAACTCCCTCAAATCTCTCTTGCTATTCGCGACTGTCCGCCCGATATGACTCTTGTATCCCCCTGTGGTGATTTTGAGCCCCAGAACCGTCCCTTCCGAGCAGTAGGGGATTCTCTCCCCTTCTACCCGTATATCATTGAAGGTCTTGCGAAACATGGGAATTATTTTGAATTTTGGGGCATTGGTTGATATCTTCCATTTCCTCTCGTACGAGTTGATGTTAGATATCTCCCTAGCCGTATTTCTCGCCATAAATTCCCTGTGAACGTAAGCGGCTGTACAAATTTGTGATATATCGTCAGCGAACTGGACGTATATCGTACCTTCGGATAGAGGTTGTGGCAGGTCACGTGAATATATGTTGTATAACAGGGGACTGAGACAGCCCCCTTGCGGGACCCCAGATTCGAGTTCGAACTCGGGGCTTTTGTGTTCTTTGATCTGTATATACGCTCTCCTCTCCATTATGTAATCGCATAGAATCCTTTCAAGAATGGGGTCGAGGCCTACTTGCAGGATCTTAAATTGCAACCCTCTCTTCCAAACCCTGTCAAAAGCTTTTTTAACATCGCGGATTACCAGGTCGGCATGCCTTTTACTTGCTTTGATGTTTGCAAATTTTTTCGTAATAACGGCTAGTGCCGTGTCAGTCCCTCTTTTCTTTCTGAAGCCGTGCTGTTGCTCGTTATGCAGGTTAGCTTCGTCGAGAAAAGAGTTGACCCTATTTGCCAATATCTTCTCGAAGACTTTGCCAGCAAATTCTAAGAGAGACATCGGTCGGAAGTTTGCAGGGCAGTCCGGGGGCTTTCCCGATTTGGGAAGGAAGATCATCTTGGCCACTTTCCACTGGTCGGGAAAATAGCCTGTGTTCAGAGCGGCATTCATGATGTTAAGAAGCCCACTCAGAACATTAGGCGGGGCCTTAATGAAATTCTCCCAGGTCAGCCCCGTGGTACCCGGTGCTCTTTGACGAAAGGATTTTAGTGCGACGGAGAGCTCTTGGGCAGTTATTTTACTCCCATAGCCCTCCATCGCTCTTTCCTGCGACACACAATGATGAGGGGAGGTTTTATGTATTTGTGTGTTTAACTGTTGGATAATGTTATTTTCGAAATCGATGTCGTAATTGTCATTTTCTTCGGGGGTAATTTTAAAGATTGAAGACCAGAAAATCCTAAAAATTTCCTCAATCTCTATGGTCTCGTCAATTACTTTCTCGTCATGTTTGAGTACAATTTTCTTCTGAGGGGTTGTCCTTTTAAACGTTTTTACGTCTGCCAAAAAGTCCGTGAGTCCCTATCTATGTCAAGTCCTTCAATCAGTCTGTCCCATACCTGTATTTGTTGGTCTGTAATGAGTGTCTGGAGTTCGTCTTTTATCTGTCTTATTCGTCTATGGGCATTGTGGTTGGGGCCTATCAGCGCTATTACATTAGACGGGTCTTTATACTCTTGGGCCAGGGCTTTCATGGGAGGGATCCAAATAGGAGCTGGAAGGGTTTTATATTTAATGCGGGGAATGCTATTTTTATCTGCTTTTATAAGGAGGTCAGTGATTTTATCCAGCTCTTCATCTATTTCTTCTAAATTGGCATCAATTAAAGGGTCTAAGATATAATTTAGAAGGTAGTTTTTGTAGCTTTCCCAGTCCGCCTGCTTATAGCTTTTGCGTTCTGGGATTGCAATTTGAATGGGGTTTACGCCAATTGTGATTTTAACTGCCTGGTGGTCGCTTGGAATGATGGGGCCTGGTTCAATGTAATAGTTGTATGGAAACCTGATACTGGATAAAACAATATCAGGCTTCGTTGCTGCATTACCTGTAATGAATGTCGGGAATTCTGGTCCGATTCTAGTCCCGTATTTTCTGTCAAGTAGGACTTCAATGTTTCTACCTGCATTGTTGTAGGAGGTATACCCTGATGCTGCACATCTTGCGTTCAGATCTCCAGCAAAGATTACATTCTTCTTATGGCTGAAGACCTGTAGAAGGTTGTGCAGGGGTACATAGCCGCGTCTTGGGGGTTGGTACCCGTGGACACGACCAGACCCCTCAGGGTAGTGCCTACCTCAATAGCAAGGTAGGATTCATCTAAGTCGGGTAGTCTTTTGTATTTTATACCTTTTTTGACGGCTATTGCGCAGCCGTCATACCGTTCCTGGCTGTGATTTTTGCTAATGACGTCGTATTGAAATATTTTAATCTCTTTATGAGCGGTCATTCCGTGTTCATTAATAAGTATAATGTCAGGGTCACTTTGTTGCAGAATGTTGCCATAGATGGAAGCTTTTCCGTCCCACCCATCGACATTCATCTGTATGATTGTTAGTCTGTTAGGCATTTTGAGTAATGTAGGTTCTTTTAGTGTGTGGAGTTAAAGTAGACGCTTATTCGCGATCTACTTTAGCCCCATGTGGTGTACTGGGCGGGGTGCGCTACCTGCCGTTTCTTTTCTTTCTGAATTCCGTGTCGGTGATTGTGTAAAAACAGTCCGTGGCCAGCTTAACCTTATTTTGTGAGAGAGCTTCCTCAACCTGTCGTTCCGGTACTTCGTCAGAGCATTCCCATTTGTATCGTCCGGTCCTAAGACCTTCCGATACTTCACGGGAGTCCAACTCAGTTGGGAATGGGGCAGATTCAGGGGCGTACAATTTTAGGTTGAAGCCTCTGGAGTGGTATTTTAGTTGGTGCTCCCTTCCTCGTGATGAGGAGGTAGACCGTGGGCCGCGAGTTTTGGAGATTTTTCTCGACCTAGGAGACCTGATCTCCTTGGGTCGGACTGCCTCCTTTGTTGGTGTGGGTGTGGGGGTGTGTGTTGTTGTTTTTTGCGGTGTGGATTTTTTGGGGGTGAGTGGCGCTTGTTTCGGTGTTTGTGTTACCTTAGGTTTGTTTAGTCGGGGGTCGCGTGAGATGGCTGTGTTTTGGGTTTGCACTTTCTGGCATGTCTCTTGGCATTGAGGAGCAACGGTTATTCGCATAACCTCCTCTGAAGGGGGGTTATCGGGGAACCACATCTCGGCAAGCCCGTTTTTTACGAGCATGCGGTTTACTTCTGTCGCAAAGATACCAGGGCGTGTAATGTTTTGTATGTGTGCAAAATATATGCAGCACATAATTTTGGTGGAATGCTCGTTCTCAATGTGTAGGAATGTTTTTTGGTTATTCGACTCGGCGATGGCGGCTTTTGCTACTTTAGCGTAGGTGGAGTTGGCTTTTTTCTCTTCTGATTCACGTTGGAGTTTGCTCTGGTTGCTCATTTCTTGTTTTTTTATCGGACATGCCATGGATATGGTCCGGTGCGGGCCTGAACAATTAAGACATTTGATGGTAGTATTCTTACATTCGCGCCAAAAATGGTCGCGACCGGCGCAGATGGAGCACAATTTAAGATCTTTATTTTCAGGGCAGTTGGACGTGGTATGTTTGTTGTATTTGTAGCACCTGAAGCACATCTGCAAATCAACAAACTCCTCACGTTCCATCTGCTCTGGGCAAACTCTCACGTTAAAAAGAAGTAGTCCATTGTCTTTAGCCTTTTGAGCCATAGCCTTGTCTTCAAATACAACCTTAAACACGTGTGTGTATGTTTTGAATTTGAAAACCTCTACTACCTTTGCCCATTCGTGGTTATTCTCGATTTCCCGTTTTATATCGTCGGCTGAGTGGCTCCCAACCCAGGGGTCGAGGCGCCTGCAGATCAAACTGCGGTGGGTCCGTATTTGTGGTGGTGTTTGTGGTCTAAGGTTGATTGTCTTTAGGCATTCAACGGCTTTCCCGGAGGTCAAGGCTTCACAATCAGCCTCCATCGCGCAGATAGCCGAGTAATTATTATTTAAGTCAACTAGTCTTACTAAAGCAATGCGTAGGGATCCGTATACTGTTTCAAACACTTTTTCGCGGTCAGGTTTCGGGCCCTCCGGGAGGACCCGAAGAGTTATACGCAGGGTTTCCCTCATCTCAGGTGCATCATATGATGCGTTACGGTTTGTATGTGTGTAATGTTCACTGTGTTCACTTTGTGTTTTATAGACGGAAAGGGGTGAGAGAGAAAAAGGGGGCAATGTCCAATAAAAATTTTACTTTACCTCAAAAAAACTTCCTTCAGGCAAGCGGGTGGGCCAGGGAAGGCTTCGGTCTCCGTTTCCACGAAGGAGCGAAGAGTTCTTCCGTAACCGTATTTCAAATGGGAAGGCAAGTAGTCCACTTGTTCACGAACTATCGCGCTACTATCAACAAGTAGGGGCACTCTGTTCACTTTTCTCGCTAAAAATTCGCTTTTATTCAAATCCGTAAAAATTGCTGTCAAAGCGGGAGGGGTCTGCTCATGCAAGCAAGGCAGTCAGCTTGAAGTGGTATTCTTTCGACTTATTGCCTCTTTATATTGTTTTGTTTCCCCTAACCCCTTCCTTTTTCTGATGCGTTACCATCGTTGACTTAAACACTTCAATAAATAATTATTATTAACTTCAGTAAGTTAAAATTGGTCGTGATGGATTCAAATTCGTTGAAATTGATTTGGTATACAAATCAAGTGGTAGATGGATGGAATATTCTTAGAACTCCCTGCGGAGATTTAAGAATAGACTGGGTAGATTTATGCATGAGGATGGTAGGTGAGAATGAACTGGGTGATGGGAACAGGAGCTGCATCGCAGACTCCTTATTTTCCTAAGTTTCTATGTACTTTGCTGTACCCCATGTTCTGTTTAGGTATTTTTTTTCTGCTTCAAACGAGCTGTTCAGCCCTAACTCGATTTACGAAAGATACGTTTTACTGTAGCAATTGTTACCATTTTAATGATTTGTTTTAGTTTCAAATGTTTACTCTGTCCCCTTTTCTACATATGTCTGCTCTCCAGCCTTTGCGTCGTCTGAATAAAGCGAATCAACCCCTGAAAAAAGATAGCGTGTTGAAGGAAGCCCGAATATAGCCAAAGGTGCATGTAGAGAGTAGTTCAAGATTAATCTGTACTAATCTCTTTTCATCTGATCAATGAATTGAAATGATAAGCAGCCAGCTTGGGCCAGTAAAAACGAACAGAGTCAGGATTTTTATCGCGGTGGGAAATCTGATCTCTTTCTCCGTGCGAGAAAGAACCCTAGGAAATGAAGATTTTCAGACTACGCCGGATACCAAATGTGCACGAGCGTAAATCGTCCCCAGGATCGACACATCAATCAATGTTTGGAAGAGACTTTTCATTTTCCTGTTTTCCTGTGGTTCTTCCGTTTTTGTACAGGAAAGCGGAAAGGCTTCCTTCCGTTCAAATTCATGGAAAAGATGACTTAGTTGTTCCTTGAATACGGTCTCCGGTTTCATTCTCCTATTTCAAAACATCGCTCGCTCCGCCACGAGGACAAACCCATAAAGGTGCAGACCTGTAGTATCATCATCACTTTAAAACTATCTTACCCCATGGCTGTACAAAACTTCCACAACAAGTTTAAACAGACTAAGGCCCAAAGCTCGAGTTGTTCTCTTACTCCTTCTATTTAATCATTATTTTAATCTCACCATATTCTGTCCAGACATCTTATGGCACCTTTAAGTACATATAAAACGCCAACACAAATCCAAGCTCACTAATATTATCATATCTCTCTTCCACATAATTTAATTTCTCCTAACTTCATCATTTTCGTTCGTTTTATTTATATATATATATATATATATATATATATATATATATATATATATATATATATATATATATATAAAGAATGTCCAAATTCTTTAAGCCACTTGAAAAACTTGCCCATGAACTTGGCTCCATCCCTATATATGGAGAGTATAATAGATTTTTAACAAGTTTGTCTGAAGTATCGTAGAAATTTGATTACAAATCAAAATCTCTAATCTTCTCATCCTGGTTCTTCAACCGCGATGATTTTCTTACTCTAAAAACACTCTCAAATAAAGCAAATTTAGTAATCACTTGCCCCGATAAGTGAAATGGTGCAGTTTTACTTAACAAATCTGATTATATTTCAAAGATGCAGTCCTTACTAAACGACGCAACTAAATTCATTAGAGTCACTGAGCCTCTAAATAAATTAATTTCACGTCTGGAGGATAAAGTCAATCGTTTCCTTTAGAAGCTTAAATCTTCGGGCATCTTAGACATATTAACTTACAACCATCTTCACTTCAACTGGTTTGAGCCTTGGTTTTCTGTATGGTCTCCCTAAAGTACATAAAGTTGGTATTCCTTTACGCCCCATACTGGCTGCTCACTCTCTCCCTACCTATAAACTGGCTAAATATCTCGTTAAGCTCCTAAACCCGTTTACCACTAACCAATACAGCATTGCAAACAGTTTAACGCTTGTTGATGAATTGAAACAAACTCTTGAACTTATTTTCAAAGACACATATTTTTTATTCAATCATAATATTTACAAACAGACTGATGGTGTAGGAATGGGTTCCCATATAGCTCCAGCAGCCGCTGATATATTTATAACTCATTTAGAAGAAAAGATTTTCAATACCTCCCCATTATATATACGACCCTCATTTTATCGCAGATTTGTAGACGATTCCCTAGCAATATTTGTCACTCCTCAACAGGCTGAACAATTTCTCAAATTTATTAATTCAATACATCCCAATATTAAGTATACCATTGAATACGAAATCAATAATGCCCTCCCATTTCTTGATATACTAATTAATAAATCTGAAAACAAGCTCACTACTTCGGCATATCGTAAACCTACTTTCTCTGGGTTAGGTTTCAATTTTTTTTAGTGCCTGTGACAAAATCTTTAAAATAAATTCCATTAAAACTCTTCTTCACCGTGCCTACCACTTATCATCTTCATATTTTAATCTTGATAAAGAATTAGACTTCCTCCTCACCTATTTCACAAACAATTCTTATCCTTCACACATTTTTGAGGCTACTCTTAAAACCTTCCTCGACAATATTTTCTCTCCAAAATTACCTTCATACGAGTATAACGTTCCCAAGGATATACGATATCTTTTACTCCCGGATTTAGGCCCTCTTAATCACCAATTCCGCAAAGAAATACAAAAAATCCTCAAATATCATTTTGGACAAATCAAATTTAGAATCAGTTTTTCGAATAATTTAGCAATAGGTTCACTATTTAATGTAAAGGACTCGCTCCCGTGTAGCCTGCGCAGTGGTGTAGTATATTTATTTAGCTGTCCTCGGTGTCGTAGAGGCAATTATGTCGGTAGTACACTGCGCTCGTTACACGATCGTGCTTATTCTCACCTTGGCATAAGTAGCAAGGAATGCTCCCCCGTTCGGGATCATAATATCCTTTGCAAAACCGATGCTACCATTAATGATTTTAAAATTATAGATTTTTCTAATGATGATATAAGCCTACGAATAATTGAATCCATTCATATTAAGAGCCTTAGACCCTCTCTCAACAATGATGTATCCGCCTTCCCTCCCCGTGTCTTATAATAACCAACCAATTATTATACCTCACCCTTCTTCATTTTTCCTTGCTCTCCATTGCTTTAGTCGTGTTTCTACAACTTGTGTGACCGGTAAAATTTCAATTTGTTAAAAAATTAAAATTATAAATTTTGTGCACTTAGCTGCTCATAAATTTGCCCCCTTCCCCCTATGCTCACAATTTCGCAATCCTTGTTTTAATAATTAACTATTTATGGTTTATCACTATAAAATGTAAATATGTATATACATGTATATTCATATATAATTGTACCTTCCAGTCTAATTAATCTTAATGTTAATTGTTTTGCTATTTAAAGCTAATTTTGTTTAATTTATCAGGACAGAAGATAAGCTTGCCCTTGATCGAAACGTAGCTAAAAGAAATAAAGAATGAATACTGTCATTCCCTTTGCCATTGGATTCTTACTCTGGAATATATATATATACGTGTGAATTTGGGCAGTATATTTGCATTATAGCATGTTTTATTAAAAGCGACCGCTAGTTTCGAATTAATAATTCTTTTTTCAATCTTCTCGATTTGTCTTATATTCGCCTTTTCTTCAATGTTTAACCTGTGGATAAGCGTACCGAAGTTCATCGGAGACTGATTTTTGTTATTTTGCCAAAGGAAGTAAAGTAATGTAATTAGGCACTTTCTTTAATTTAACTGACGCGTTTCGATACATCGAGTACCATCTTCAGAGTTAAAATGGGGAATTATTACAAAGTATTCAGTTTATATATGTTACAAAATGTATTAACAAAATTACGAACGAAGCTATACACGTATAGGCAGGTTGGATCCAGGTGATAAAAGGTCAGAGAAGTAGGTAGCCAGAGAGGAAGGAGGGATTAAGCTGCTTGCCAGAGGGAATTAGTGGCTAGGGACAGCTCTGAGTACACCTGTCCCTCTGTTTGCTTTTCTTGCGTTGGGCAGGATTTCATTTGAGTTAGACTGTATGTTTATATTCAGTTGTTTCTCTTGGAGATATATAGCTTCAAAGAAGAGCAGTTGGCGCCTGTTGGGAGCATAGTCTAAAACTTTGGCGTTTTCTTCTATCATTTTTCAGTTGAGGCATGTTCCGTGTACTTCCTGTGTATGTTTTTTAGGTGCACCGTTGTTCAGATGGTATGCCATTCTTCTTGAGAGAGTGGTTTCGGTCATGCTGATATACGAGTTAAGGAGGAGCTCACAGTCTCCTAATTTACATGTGTACTCGTATATTAGATGTGTCCTTTGTTTCGGTTGTAGCGGGGGTTTGGGGTTATTTTAAATGAAGAGAGTTGAAGTACGTCTATTTTGATAGTAGATGATTAATGCGATCTTTTTCTTGGCATTTATGGGTTTTATTCTTCGGTCTATAATGTCCTTGGTGACTCTTTCATCTGTTTGGTGGTCTGTGCTCAGAACACCAAGCAGTAAAAGAACTCAATGGCGAGTTATGGTATATGATAGTGAAACCACTGTATAGGAGACAAAAGTTTAATCAACGAGAATAGTTTCAGTATGTAGTTTATCATAACCTCTTCAGTCGTATACTGAGACTGCAATCGTTACAAAAATCTATAAATAGCGTACATATCAGAAAAAAAGAAGGAAGAAAAAAACACAAAGAAACACAAAACGGGAGAAAAAGGTCATTAAATTTATGTAAATTTATGTAAATTTAACTGTTATTTTTGCCCATAGGTAAGCATATCCTCCTTTTTTATATATTCTGTTCAATTATTATTTATTATCTTCAAAGTTTATTTTCGTCTTTAAAAAGGGCATTTGTAGTTTACTATGTAATTGACTAAGTTTTCGTATCAGAGTGGGTATAATTCTTCTCCACTGGAAGCAAATATTACACATGGACGGTAAAACGAATGTGGTTCACTGGGGTAAAATTCTAACCTCCTTAAATTTAATTTCTGGTACTGCCATAAACAGCTAAAGGCCAGAGGGTAACCTAGTCTCACTCTTTTTAGTTGTGTGCGACTCTACATTTCACTATGTCGGTCGGTCCCCGTTTGCTTTTTTTGTTTTTATAATAACATTGTAACTATTCGGCCGATTGTAACGAAATTTAAACCCTTTTGTTGTTTTGCATTCTCTTTCGAATGCTATTATTGACAGTCCTCTCTAGTTAGCCAGGGAATTGTTTTGTTTTGGTAATAACATCATAACTATTAGGCAGATTCTAACTAAATTTGAGAGCCATATGTTGTTTTACATTCTCTTTCGAATGACATAACTTCCAAAGTCCTCCTAAGGTTAGCCCTCGAATTATTAAAATTTTTGAAGGTCGTAAGGTCATAAATCAGAATAAGTGAGCACATTACTTTTTGGTCAGCAGACCTTGCTTTGATTCGATTATTCTTATGACTGAATATAGCCTCTATAACAGAGGTGGGCAAACTGCGGCCCGTGGGTCGCAGGCTGGCCGTGAAGGCTTTTCATGCAGCTCACGTTTCATTTCAGAATTCGACAAAATAGTGTAAATTAATTATTGAACATTTTGTCAAAATCTCACTTTAAACACAAATTCTATCACATTTAAGTGAAATATTAACAATTCCTACGTCAGAGCTGAGTCCTGAATTCGACGCACTTGCTCATGACATATAGGTGCAATATTCTTAAACCAATCATTTTCAAATATATTTTATTAGTATATAAAAATGTTCTTTAAAAAATACGATACTTCATAAATACTTATTCACATTACCCTTAATTACACGCTTTTTCGGTCGCGGAAGTTAAACTAGGTTGACTGTGGTTAGTACATCGATGAGAGACGCCTTGGCCCTAGATAATGATCGCATGATGTAGAATTGTAAATTCTGGTTCGGATTCTACGTTAGGCTGTAGGTCCCCAGACTGATATAATTCTGGAAATAGTTTAAAAGGGAGGGCAAAACTATGCAAAAAAGTTACCTTAGTATTTAATGTAGAGCTATATCTATGATTATGTAGTGTATGCACATAAAATTGTACAAAGGTAATTGCAGTTAACTTATTCGAAATTTGCATTTAACTGTTTTATTGCGGTCCGCAAAGCTTTACATAAGCTTCAATGTGGCCCACTGCTTAAAATTATTGCTAATCCCTACTCCATAACGATATTCCTCGACTTTATGTATATGTAGAAAAGTATTCTAACTTATTTCTTATTAACTCCATGTTTCTGCAGAGCTCTTATAAATAAGGAATCAATGAGAATTAAGAAAAAATTCTCAGAACGCCATTTGTATTAGTACTTAGTTGTACAACTTGAATTGAATCCAGTGAATAGTATATATTATTCGCCTGGAGTTCCTCAACCCTCTTCAGGAGTGGCAACCATATATATATATATATATATATAATACATCAATTATATATCACGTGTCATGTGATTTTCAATTATTACAAACAAAAAGCCCGTGCCCCCTCCTACTAGATAAACACTTGTCAGGTCTCTCACTGGATAAAAACCTACACTTCGTTATTCAAAAGGCTTCTTGAATCGAATCAACCTTTTGGAGGGTTGAGAATGGTAGCTCTGGCGATGAGCGTCGTGGTCATTTTAGCGAAGAGCGCTTAATGACACAAGTTCAAATCCAACTCCTTTATTGATTTTCTTATAACGGTTAAAATAGTATGCCCCTATTTTTTATGTTACTATATCTCCCATTTTCTCTCTTAAGCTTTAATGGTTCGCGTAATAATAATTTCCTTAGCGTTTTTCCGGGTCGTGTTAACAGTTTTCATTTCTTTGGGCCTTTAATATATATATATATATATATATATATATATATATATATATAGAGAGAGAGAGAGAGAGAGAGAGAGAGAGAGCAGGGAATAAACCAGAGTGTTAGGATCAATTTATTTGCGAAACCAGGTTTCGACGGAGACCTCCGTCATCTTCAATCGCTAGTAAACTAATTAATACAGAAAGATGCTTACGAGTAACTTACGGGCACACAAATTTACAGGTCGGAATGTAATTAGTGAGGAGGGGGGGCTGTATGGGGGAGCAGCGGCATTTTTGAGTAGAGGAAGAACAAATCTTCTGCTTTTCAAGGGATTAATGTTGAATTGCCTATTGGAAGTATTAAAGTTTGAAATTTCCTTTATAAGAGCTGATTCTATTAGACGCCTATGTATATAATTGTAAGAATTATAAATTATTTTTACATTATCAATGTTAATTGAATGGTTTTCTTTTGACACGTAAAGAAACAAATTAGAAGAAAGACTTCCACGGCGCATGTCCCATTTGTGTTTCTTCTTTCTTCATTCTCTTGGAGAATCTGCTGCTTTTGCCAATATATACTTTATTGCAAATTTTGCATAGAATACAATAAACCTCGTGTTCTTTATCGGTGGATCTATTTTTAGACAGACTATTTCGGATATTTTTTTCGTTATTAAAAGGCAACATTGATATTGTTGGCCCGTGCCAACTTTTTAAAATTAATTAATTGGGGTGACTCACCGTAGTTATTGAGAAGCTGGCTGAAATAAAGGCAGAAAAAGGGCATCTGACCTGGTTCTCAGAGATGTCAAAAAGGCATTTGATAAGGTATGGAGAAGAGGCCTACAATACAAGATCCTACACATAGGCCTCAACCCCATACTTGAAAGGATTCTCTGTGACTATACATACCTATAATGGAGAGAAAAGCTTATATACAAATGAAGGACTACTGTGGCCCCGAATTGGAGCTCGAAGCGGGGCTCCCCCAGGGGGGG
Source organism: Ceratothoa steindachneri (assembly GCA_963969495.1). Taxonomy (NCBI): domain Eukaryota; kingdom Metazoa; phylum Arthropoda; class Malacostraca; order Isopoda; family Cymothoidae; genus Ceratothoa; species Ceratothoa steindachneri. The sequence continues at coordinate 130,344,564 of OZ018328.1, read as the reverse complement.
GGAGTCTGAGCTTCTTACTTTATAACATATACACACTTGACCTACCACAACCTTTCTCCCAAGGTACGATATACGTTCAAGTCGTGGACGATTTATATTAAATTTGTTCGGCCGCTTACAGTATTAAGGAATTTATAGCGAGAAATACAGCTAGGGAGATAGAAAAACATCAACTCTTTTGAATAAGATGGAAAATATCGAACAATTTCCTAAAATTTAAAATGATTGTTATGTTCAGAAAACTTTTACTGATATCCGTGTTGAGGTGAAGGTATCCCCTACTACACGGAGAGCACGGTCCTGGGACCCAAGATCACCCCACGAGGTTGCAGGAGCCATATCGTTCGAACTGCCGCAAATGGAAAGAGATTTGTGGGAAATCGTCAGGTTTATCGCCGTGAGCCATCAAATAGACAACATATTAAATACCTGCATTTGCTCGAGGTTCCTGTACCCCATCCCCCGTGTCGCTAAACGGTAGTACCGAGACCCATATCATAAGGCTCCAAAGGATTCAATACTACTCATTACAAATACCGGAAATCGAGAACGCTAAAAGCAAAAAAGAGCTACACGATTCTATTGGACAACAACGATCAATGTAGATATGGCAACCCATTGGCAACCGCCTGCCCCCCTCCCCAGCTCTCTCGGTGAGAGACATGGAGAGCGTAAGACAGATAAGAAAGACCCTTTGAAAGTAGTAAAATACTAAATGACGGCGACACGACTCTAAGATACACATAACAAGGACACTCACAATTAACTAGTCGATCAACAAACCTAGTTTCAAGTTCTTTTAGCTAAAACAAAACAAAAGTAAACACCAACGAAGTCAATGAAATAATTATACCTCAACACAAACTGCATAACTGAAAATACCAATAGCGGGACAGAACCCGCTCCAAAAAGGGTTGAATTCTACATTTATGACTACAAGATAAAATATCTATGTAGGTACATATAAATACAACACAAAACCCAGCTGACATAAGAAAAAACACAGTACATGCCAGAGATACCCTTTTTAACAGAGAACTCACCTATTATTTAACTTCACCCTATTTCACCACTTTTCATATATATATATATATATATATATATATATATATATATATATATATATATATATATATATATATCACTCTTTTTATCTCTTACTACGTCCAAGTCCAGATTTCGTAAATCAGTTAACCAGAGATAAAGTTGCCTTTTTGCTAAAAATGGTAGGAACTTTACCACCTGTTTCTAGGCAGCCTTTTATTTTTTAGTGGGGACCCATAGTTTAACGTGAGATCCGAACGACAGGTAGCTGTAGCGTATGGCAGCCACCATGAACTCGACCCGAATCTGAACTCTATCTAACGACTAACCATGCCCGATCTAACTTAACTTCGCAGTAATTCCACCTGGCTGGTCCGTAGAGTGACGAAGGACCCACTTAAGACATCAGACATTCATCACTGAGGAAAAAAAGCATTACCTCTAATAGTGACTTCTCACTTCGATCAATCATATTTAATAATGGTAGGCCGCAAGTCTGCTTGACTATCTTTGCAGTTTGTATAATATTTCATTATTTTTCATGGTAACGCTAGGAATTTAGTGGAAGCTATATTAAAATTTACGGATAACTCAAAGGTCAGGCAAAATAAATCATGATAATGAAGATAAAAATTAAAAAATGAAGCAAACTGGTATAGATAATTTGTAACTTTGTTCGATGGCTTTTGATCGAGATATGACTAGAAAATAAAGGCAAGCCAGCACCACCGTTCCATCCAAGGCTACCATGAGAAGAAAGAAAGTGAAAAGTTAAGACAAAATACATGAGGAGACTAACCAGATTAATAATTATCTTACCATTAAAGGGGCCTTCATTAAATTCCGTTAACTGTAATGTCAGTACGAGAATGTTGATAAACATGTACATCTGCATCAAATAAAAGCAGGCTTCTTCCTTTTCTAATTTATTTACTAATTCTAGGCTACGGTTACAAATTTATCTACATGTAAGTCAAAAGAATCGTCCACTGATACTCAAGAAAGAATAGGAAATATCTTCTTCCTCATGACCTCGCCTTCTAGCGTTGAAAGGAAGAGAGTGACAGTAAAGTGAGACAGAAATAAGGAAAACGCATCTGCGCATATAATCTACAGGGCTCTTATCGCCTGCAATATTTTATTTATTTCTTCATTTTTCTCGAAAAGTTCTCTGATCTTTCAATGAACATTCTCATCTGTCCTCTCCACTAGGAATTTGCATTCGAAAAATACTCTTCCTGTCGATTTTTAGACAACTGAAGTACATACTACTCGGGTAGGCTATCCACGTTTGTAAGTTTATACAGAAGTTTTAATGACCGTCTTCAAATGTTTGTTTACAAATTTGAATCCGTTTTTTACAAGCAGTAATGCATAATTTATACCAGGCAATGGCTTCGCCACTTCCCCCTATGGGGCGAGCTTGCGCTTCGCTACTAAGATTAAAATTTAAAATCTAAAAAAAAGCAGCCATGGTTAAATTTTTATGAATTTTCTGAACTTCGCCAATTATAATAATTTTAAAAAGGAACTCTAAACTAAATTTCCCCCCCTTTCAAAATATCACGTTGCTAAAATATAATTATAGAATAGATGATATATAAAAATAAATTTTCTGAACTTCACCATTTGTAATACTTTGAGTTTTAAAAAATTCACAAAATTTCGATACTTATATTTATTTCTGAACTTCACCATTTTGTTTTTTGATATTATAAAAGAATTATTAGAAATAACTTTGATAAAAAACATGTCATAACCAAAATAAGATGAAATTATTATTAAAATACTTAAAAATAAACCCTTCTTAAATTAAAAAGTAATGATTAGTGAATCTTTTAAGATTTTAAATATTAAATACTAAAATCAGTTGTTTTCGTAATCGCCTACTTGCGAGGAACGAAGTTTTTCTTTCTACGGTTTATTTCAGAGCTAATGAAGTAGTTCCTACGTTTCAGCCTTTCTAACATCGCTACGTCTTTGAAATACATATTGTAAAAATACTCATCCAAGTCTTAAATTACTGAATGATTTTAATAGAACAAAAAACCGTCTTTATTTCATTTGGAGATACCGCAAAAAGGAAGAAATGGTGACAAAAGAATTCATCCCTCCCAAATTTGAAACTAAGTAAATTTAACGTTTTAAATTAATTATTCAAACATTTGAACAAATTAAAAAGGATGACCTTGTGTGTGTCGCCTGATCAAATGGTTCCAAATTTCAATATTTACCTCCACTATTTAATTCCTACCGTAAATAGGAATATATCTAATCTTGCCCTGATATTTTGCGACAGATTTGCCCCTCTCTTCAATTAGATACAAATGGTCCCCAAAACGAAACCATGTACATAGTTATTATATACATCATTTGACAGAAGATAGTTCCATTCTATACACTAATATAGTCTATGCATTCGAAATAAAACCAAAATATAAGCGTTACATGAAGTTTATAATATTGACTAGGCCTTCTAGATAACTTCATGGTGAGTAGGAGTAGCTTTGTTTTACCACTGAGGAATATTATAAACATGGGAGCCATTTTTTAAAAATAAATATTTGACAATAGACTTTTAACTTTATTCTTTTCAATGATCTCTATTGAAAAAAATAATATTAAAAATATTTGGCTTTTTCTTGTGGATTCCACATGTAATGGATCACCTGACATTACCCATTAATATTTGTAGTTATATTACCCACTAATGATATACTTACAATTCAACTTTCTGATATATTTGTTCCGAATTCATTCATAACATAAGTAGTACTCGATTCCAAGGCAAAACTAAATGAGACTTGCCATTAGAACTTCCACGAAATTACTATTTATATACTTATACTTAAAAGTAATTTATGGTGCGGGTCTTGTAATATATAGTATATCCTAAAGGAATAAATAATGCACTCGACATTAATGTGGAATTAAGGAAGGCTAACTAATCATTTATCTCATTCGATTTAAACCTATATCTAAGTCTTGTAGACTTGCCAATTTTTCTTTTAACTTTCTTCACGTATCTAATTTTATTTCAATTATTAATTCATACATCCATGGTATTATCATTTTACCATGGATGTATTTCCTTTCCACCTACAGCATACGATAAGAATTATCATACAGGACGTTCCAGGTTCAGTATTTACTGAACGCAGGATTTTCTCCCTTTAATCGTCTAGTTTCAAAATGAAAAGAGTAAAAATCGGCCACCCCGAGAAGGCGTCAACTTGAATTGTGGGTGTGTCCAGGGAACCATTCGCCTTTTTTATCACGAGTTTGAATCTGAAATTCACTGAACTTTTTTCCTTTTTGTACCGAGGAAAGGTCAAGAAGATGAAACTGGAAAGTAATCATTAAAGCCCAAATTTGTACTGTTTTCAGAGAGTGTGGGATCATAAATGAGAGCCAACAAAGGTTATTCTCACCCCAGGCCAACCCCATTTTTCATTAGACATTCAACCTTTTATAACAATGTAAATAATTTTATCTCGTTTATGGACTTGCTACTCTCTCTTTTGCAGTGATCATTCCAGAATTATAGTACTCCGCATTGGTACATGTTGTCGTTGTAGAGCTAGAACTTTCTCATGGTAATCTCCTTGCAAACTGCTTGAACCTAGTACTTTCCAATCATTTTAATTTTCTCTAGCTTCAGTAAAAGTTCATAGCAAACAATTGAACCTGGCAATAGGGTAATTAGGATGTTGGTCATGATCAGGAAAAATGCTAGCTACAAAAATAAGTAATTTGTAGGCTGTACCTATAATGTTTATGTTAGACCTCTCCTTGAAATTGTATTTACCTCCTCATTGTAAGTAGGAAGTAAATATGCTTGAGGCTTTGGAGCGTGGAATAAATAAATTGATATTGAGGCTTAGGCATCTGAGCTATGAAGATAGGCTTCATTAACTAGGAATGCAGAGCAGTATTTAGAGAGGGATAATATGATCCAGGTATTCGAAATATGTAGTGGAATTGATAACTTAAGAAGGAAAACTTCTTTAAGTTGGATGAAATCGATATCTGAGGACAGATTGAAAATTAGGAAATATTAACAGTTTAGAAATGTTTATGAGTAGGTTAGATCAATTTATTATTCAGGGCTGTAATCCTGAATATTCGTAGCATGTTTTATATGATTTTGTTTGCATTAATGCATCTTCATTTCCTACACAGATATCAATCATGTGTTGTTTGGGGACAGTTTACCTCATTTATTGTAAATCAATTTATTAATTAAATAAATAAATATAATTAGTTAGGTCAATTAGCTTTCCTCCTATCGCCTAATCATTCAGTTTCTTATCCTTTCCTTTTTTATTTCAAATTCACTTGAAACACGATAGATAAATGAGACGATGTATTCTATCAATTTCATTTGCTCATCAATTTAGCACAACTTAGGTCAAAGTTAGTTCTGATATTGCCCTTGCGAGAGCAGCCATTTCCACTTCCCCGAGAGCAGTCGTAAGTATGAAAATCGTCAGTGATTAATGACGATAACATTTCTTCGGGAAAGGGCAATTCAACTCCATTAATCTCTGTTGATGGGGTAATTTGTCACACACATAGACCCCAAAACAGACATTTGCCAAGTTTTTTCTCTCTTCCGTTCAATACAAGCAGTCAACATCCGGGTTTCCTCTTTACAAAATATGTCTGTCCCCTCATTCATTGCTCACCATTTTCGTCTCTTCTAATCATGTGAGTTTGATGAGCTCACGTCTGCTGTTACTGATCGTGTTTAACCGAGTCTCCTGACCCAGAATATCTCTTTAGGTTGTGCATACGCAAGCCTTTTTAAATGGGAAGGGAATCAAATGTTGTTTTTTTAGCATTTATAACTGTCGCAGTTTGGGATTCTTGCCCTTTTGTCAGATCAGCCATTGATTCAATTTCGTACCATTGGTTGTATTTTTCGTTAATTTGTGTTTAGACTTCAGAGAGAAATGCACCGTTTCTTCGTCAATATTTACTCAAGGACTTCTGAAACTAGCGCCAACATTAAAAAGGTCCATACAGAATCAAAGATATGAGCAAAAGACCTTGTGTCAAAGGCCTTGACTCCCTGAATGCATCTTTTTGGTTTGATTTCTCCTTTCAGAGATTTTTCAACACTTTTTTACTTCCTGCTTTTGCTCATTCACATTTTACTTTTGCCTATTGCCATCTTCGATGGGCAAATTTGTGATAAACTTAGACGAGAAATTGCAGTAAAACTAACCTATTAGTGCTGTGGACGATAAAGCCACATTTTTACTTCATCTGTAACCCCCCTTGCCTTAAGTTTAGGAATAGCAGAATCTGGAATATTACATGCCCTCCCAGCCCCAAAGCCAGCAGCTGCGTGCCCTCCTATCCCCAAATTTAGCAGTTGCGTGCCCTCCCAGCCCAAAGGTTAGCTGTTGTGTGCCCCTCAAGTCCCTAATACCTGCAAGAGTATCTATCTTCACCATTTCCTTTACACTTTAAAAGGGTGGGTATATTTTAGTGAGATTGATGCACATCAACCCCAATTTGTGAGAGCAGTGATGATTACTAATTTCTCTTTGGACTGCCTCTAAAGTCAGTGGTCCTCGTTCTATTTAAATTCCATTTATTATTTTTTTTCGTCCTCTTCTGGTTGTTTTTTTCCTATTTTTATCCCATATATTTAAACGTGAGGAGTGGCAAACGTATAAGAAAAAGTGTTGAGTGGTAATCACGTTTAGTGGTAACTGTGTGGAATTATAAATATAGAGTGGTAAATGTATTGTGGTAAACATGTAGAGTGTTGATAAGTGGGTGGTAAGCTCGTGGAGTTGTAAATTGAGTGACAAACTTGTACAATAGTAAAAACATCGATTGGTAAATATATGGAGTGGTAAAATCGTGTGTTCGAAAACGTTTGTAGTGGCAATAAGAAAGATGATGGGCACCCAATAAACCGATGGACACCTAATGCGGCATGATGCACGCATAAAGAAGAGGCGAGATGCCAAGTTAGAATATGAGCGACAGGTTGACAACCCGAAATAGACAGAACTAATCCGGAAATAGCGACCGACTAACATACGTTATGGGGGAAGGAGGAGCGTGCGATGGTTGTAAGTTGAGGTGAAGATGGAAAAAGGTCGTAACTAGATGACCGCGAGGCTGTGGTGGCTTCACTCCACGACGGAAGCGACTATTTCTCATTCCGGCGGAAGACGACCGTCGGGGTTGGCATGTAAATGAACCGCGTCGAACTATCACGGAAATGATGAACCCCCCCTTCACCCTCCCTCTCATACCCACATTCCCGGCTTCCGTCCAACACATCCTCTTCTTTTTATCACCTCTCACCACCATCACCTCAGGAAAATACTCGGCTGTAAGGGAAGAAAGGGCGGGCCAGTAATGTCTAATATTTCGAGAGTGGGAGAGGAGACCAGGATATGAATGAGTGGGAGGTATGATGTGAAAGGGGAGAATGTAAGAGATGAAATGGGATGAGCATATGAGATGAGTGGGAGGAGAGAGTAGGAAATGAAATAGGATGAGTGAGAGAAGATAAGTGGGAGAGTAGGAGATGAAAGGGGACGAACTTAGGAGTTGAGTGGAAAAGCATAGTAGGAGATGAAAGGGGATGAGCGTAAGAGATGAAATGGAAATAGACATTGGAGACGAGAGAAGAGAATGTGAGGGAGATGAGTAGGATATGAGAAAGTAAAAGTGTACACAAGAGAGGGAGAAAAATAGCGATAAAGTGGCTTTAAAACGATATTATGCACAATGAATGATTATTAATTTACTTTATAAACATGTGAAAACTAATAAGAAGACCGTTGGAATCTGTAAAAAAATGACCCGGCAGAATCGGATAAGAAACGCAGTGTGTTGGAAGGGCTTTATTCAGAATCTAGTTTCGGAAGTGGGTAAACTTCCATCTTCACACTGACAATTATATTTGGACTCTAGTAAAAAGCCTTAAATAGTTATTAGGATTCCAAATATCATTGTATTGTGAAGATTGAGTTCTACGTAATTCTGAAACTAGTTTCTGAATTAAGTACCACCAACTTACTACGCTACTTATCCTCTTGGACGCTCCTGTTAATAGGATTTTTCGAGGGCATGAAATTAGGAATTGAAATGCTGGTTAAACTGAAAATGGCGGACCACCAATGCCTAATATTTCGCGAGTATGAACAGGATAGTGAAAAGGATATGGCACGTAGCAATGGATGTAAGATAGACAACCTTAGAAAAGAGATTGGTATAAATTAGTTTACAATTCGAGTAATAGATGAACAGAATAGTTTCAGTAGTCGTGTGATAGAAGCATCTTCCCTGGGGACTTATGAGAAGAGACTGGATAGTTTTATGGATGTGGATGCTCGGTGGAATTTGGGGATGGAAACAGGAGCTGTCTCCTACGGGCTATTGATTCTCCTATCATAGACTTCTTTTCTTATCTTCTTACACAGCGGTTACTCTAGCAACAGTTAGCCACTATCACACTCCATCGGGTATGATGTGTGATGGGGGTAATCATTGTTATAGCAAATGAAAGAAAATGTGCTTAGCATTAGACACAATCACTCCTTAATCTACCCCTGTTCTGCAGCAAATTTTCAAAATCGCCTTGACGAAGACGACTAAATCTAGATAGGGGATGCTGACGTGGGGAAGATTTGGACCCGAGAATTTTGTTTCCTGGACTGTGCCACGCAGGAGTGGCACTGATGTGGTCAAACCCACGTCGTTTGAAAGCACTTTGGCGATGATGTTGACCTTGGCGAAGTCTGTGGTGAACTTGAAGTCTCTTGGCGCAAGCATTTCCTTAAGATAACCACTCTGAACCGCACTTTTGAGACAATTCTTAAATCCAGAGAGTTGAGGGGTCTCCCGGTACTCTAGAACCACAACCTGGTTTAGTGGTTAGCACTAGTACTTATTTCTTCTTCTATTTTCTCCTCTTTCTTTGTTTATAGAACTTTTTTCTCATTCATGTTTTCTGGCTTGGCTTTTATTAGTGTTTATGGTAGACCTGATTTATCGTCACGCCTCGAGTCTCTTTCAATCCCTTTATGTCCTTGACAACATTCATTACCTTAATCCCTACCGACTTCCCACTGGCCATGTCCCAGGCGGGAGCGTCTCTCCCGATCTGCCGCAAGGAAAGCTGAAAAGGTACACCCTCGGGAGAGTCGCGCGCTCGACCGGTTTCCAAGGCCTACAAGTACTCCATTTGTTTAGATAATAATATTGAATTATGTGCAGTTGTCCAAATTGGTCACGTATCATTTTTCAAAATGTTTCAGACAAGCGAAGCTAATAATGATATAATTATTTATATGTTCTATAAACCCTCGAATAGTTCTGGATGACAATCACTAGGCTTTGCTACGAGTATGCTGTGTTTTGAAGTAAATATATTTTTCATAACAGAGATAAAAATAGAAAATATGGCAAATGTAAATGCGAACATTTTTCTGACAGCGATCGTTAAAAATGAAATAAATATTTGAAGTTAATTAAGTTGCAAAAATGAAAATTAGGGAAATTTGGCAATCCTGTTTTGAAACGAAACTATATCAAAATATTTCGACAGTGACGCTTCAAATACCGCAATAACCTAGTTTTTCTCGTTAATTTTAATTTATTTTATTGATAAATGTCCTATTAGGTATGTTTATAATTAAATATACTCCAAAAACTCCATCTTACATAAAATGATATTACATTCCATTGTCAGTGAACGAAATGTAGCGTAAAGTGTGACCATGAATAATTGGGGCAACTGTACATTCAGTCATTTCCATTTTCCCTTATCTTGCCACTTTCTTCGGTAATGTCTCAAATACATTTCATACGGGGAGATGTGGTTCTTTGTTTTTAAAATAATAGTAATAACAAAGGTTTATCTTCCAACCCTTTCCCACAATGCGTTGTCCTTGCGCATCAGTACCATCCAGCATGACTAAATAGGATCCATGACAGCCCTGCCCAAATTTAGGGTGTACGTCTTTCCTGGCCAGTGACCTCTATCCAGGTTTAGTCACATTTTCGATACGCACTAATGAACGACACTTCGGGTATTTTTCATACCCAAAATACAGACCAAATAATAGTGAATATTTACTTGCTACTTCTTACAACGCAACCAGATTGCTATTTATGGCCAAGGCCAATGGAGTCCATATGAAGATCTCTTTGGCGCTTATTTCTATTGCTGGCACCTCTTAACTTTCGTAGGGTCGGATATTTTGGCCAGAATCAAGCAAGAGAATTTATGAAATGTTTCTCGTATGTTTAAAATAATGCCTCATAAGACCTTAAAAAAAAAACTTCCCCATATTTGATAAACGATCTTGGTAATTAACACGAAGTCATTTATTAATGTCACGATTTTTTTTCTATCTCAAAATGTATCGATTCATGTAAACGCCGAAAATAGACATGCGGTCCAATGAACATGTACTCAGAATTATGATTATGCAAGAACATAAATATAGATGACGGTACCATATAAACTTCTTAAGACGACAAAATTATCTAAGTTTAAATTGGACCAAGCACTACCCCACCACCTCCACTGCTTGTTCGCATTTGGTGGACAAATAAATTTTATCTTTTACTTTCTTCTACTACTGTAGAATCTAGTAACACAAATGGCTCTGAACTGGACCAATTTGAAACTTAGCGATAGTAGGCAACTCGACTGTTTTCTCGATACTTGACCCGAACAAAGTCGATTTCCGAACGTGCAAAAACATCCACGCGTCCTTCCCAATCAGATCTCTAATGGCGTAAAGAGAAAAACAAATAATAAAAGAGGTTTTATATGGCGCCCTTCAAGATTTTGAGCCTTCGCAGTGTGCCCATCCATTGACTAGGTAAAGGCCTGACAGAAGAGGTGGGATTACAGAGCCCGTTTGAAAGCTTAGGGGTAAAAACAGAGAGGGCACGGTTAACTATGCAGGAGAGACGAGTGCGAAGAACTGAAAGCAGCAAGGCACTTCCCGAGAGAAGGGCTCATTGCTGTCTGGACACTGACAGTGTGGAGGACATGTAGGTGGAGTTGAGATGTTAAGATGATAAATGTGGGAATGAGGACTTTAAAAGTAATTCCAAATTTAATAGGCAGCCAATATAGTTCGTAGATCAGGGGTGTGGCACGAGAGAACCGTCCTCGCCGGAGGAAAACTCGAGCTCCAGTAAGAAAAGTGTTACAGTAATTAAGGCGAGAGGTAACAAAGGCATGGATGGTTATCTCAAAACTGTTTCGGTCAAAAAGAAAACAGAGAGGTGATTCATTGATATTAGCAAAATGCGAGTTGAAATCAAATTAACTGTCAAAGGAAACATCCAGGTTTTTAAGGTTGTCGGAGAACGCGATCGAGTAGCCACTTAGATTAAGAGAGGGGTTACACTTTTTACAGCGAGCGACATCTGTTGAAGTGCCCATAAAAAACTCTCAGTTTTGTGATGGTTGAGTTTAAGAAGTTATCCGATAACCATTCAGTAAACGTTTCATATGCGGATAAAATATTACGACGGTCATGGTGAAAGAGTTTGGGGAAGAGGAGAGAAATATTTGCGTGTCAGCAACATGTAAATGGAAGGCTAGACCTAGCCGACGTAGAAGGCAAAGAGTCAGGAGGTAAATGCGAAAGAGGAGCGGGTCAATGACAGTCATGGGAAACACTGTAGAACACAGCGACTGACCGAAAGATCTAACCCATATGTGAACAGAATGAGCCCAATTCCAGCCAACCAGAAAGTCACGAAGGCGATGGAGAGGAACGGATTGGTCATCGGTGTCAAATGCTGCCAAGAGATAAAGAAGCATCAGAATTGAAGGCCTTCCAGCGTCATATATATATATATATATATATATATATATATATATATATATATATATATATATATATATATATGTAGGAGGGCCGATAGCCGATTCAAACCTGTGGCCTGCCTTGAAGTCGGACTGGAGTGTTCCATCGATGCTGGAGAAGGACACGTGCTCAGTGATGCGGAATGATACTGCCCTCTCAACAACCTTGGAGAGGAACGGAAGTTGATTGATTGAACGAAATTTGTAGGATTATTAGGGTTAAGATTTTCTTTTCATCAAGATCGGAAGGAAAACGGGTTTAAAGTCAGAAGGCATCTCACCTGGCAACAGGGAGTCGTTGAGAATATACACAGTAGGTGTGGTAGGAGGACATATAGGAACTCAACATATATACTAAGTGGGAAAGTGTCAAGCGGAGAGCTGTTTTTTTTAAGATGAACAGGATAGAGAAGCGAGCTCTTCAGGGGGGACTGGGGAGAGGTGTGTGTGATATTGTAAGGTGAATTAAGAGAATTACAGTGTGACGGGGGGAGGGGAGCAGATGAAGATGTGATCTCAGAGAGAATATTAACTATATTTTTAGAATTAAAATCAGACAACACTGATGGAAAGGTGGGGATGTTGGGGAAGGGGGGGTGAGGAGCTTGTTTGATCAAGGATTTTACGGTTATTGCCCACTAGAGAGGGTCACAGGAGGGCTGTGTACGCAAAAGTTCCAAGAGAATAGGCGAGATGAGAGTGTTTCGTTCCGATTACTCGAATACGGGTGGAACGGTGGCAGCTCTTACATAGTCTGTGTTTTTTGGCCTCTAGGAGCGTGACCAAGGGGCAAGGGATCTTGTAGAGTAGGCAGTAGGAAGAAGAGCGGGTGTGTCTATGCAGAATAAGAGTGACTGCGTAAAGTAGCGTAAGGATGGCTTGAGGTCATAAAAAAGGGAGAGTAAAATTATCGAAAACTTCAAGGTGTTGATGTGAGCTGGCGTTTTTGGTGGATATTGAAGTCGCCGAGTAACACCACGATAGCGGAGATGTTTGAGAATGCAACATTGAGGAGATCAACTAGTTTTTCAAAGTAGATATCTGATGGATGACCATGTGGTCTGTAGATGTTTATGACTTTGAGCGAGGGGTTTAGGGCAAAAGTAGCATGAACTCTTTCGAACGTGTCGGAAGAGGAGTAGATCGATGTGAGGGGCAGAGAAAGCCTGCAGCAATAACATCGACCCCACCCCTTTTTGTTTGTTCTTCAATGGTGTATAAAAGTGTATCCGCTGTGTGCAGCTGACGCAAAAATCGAACTTATAGAACGCCCTCCTACGTCTCACTGATACAGATAAACCTCAATCTTATCTGATATAATTTGTTTGACAACGCCTAAAAGTCAGTTACTTGACGTTTTTATTGAAGGTGACTCCCCTTCCAAGCAATAACTCCCCTTCTCATCTCCTTTTCCAACATCTAATTAAAAAATTAGCTTGTAGTGCCCCATTGCAAGATGGATTAGGATCAACTAAGAAGCCTCTAAATAAGTATCATGTGAGTCCTATGAAATCTTGAAATGGGCACGCACATAATTATGCACCTGCAATTAATCTACTGAAATTGTATAACATTTTTTCATGGAACCATGTAAATAATATATGCAAATACTGTATTCTTGTAAGGGCTATATAGGCAAAAATGAATTCAGACCTTTCACACAGCCACACGCATACACACTCACACGAGCAAAGGCGCTTCTCGCGTTATCTTTATTGACCATTCAGGGCGTGCCAAAATTCCAGAAGACGCCGAAACAGCTGTGTAGATATATTTCTCAAACACACCAAGCTGAAAAACAGAGAAGACGCTGGGCCTTTGTTTATTGTCACATAGCCGTGATACACGAAATCTTATTTCCTAAAATTGTCCCTTTCCTCAAGATAAAATTATTTGTATTAAAACTCCCTGCTAATTTTCTCTATTCCCTTGTACACATGAATAGACTTTCCATTGAAGTAAGCTCCACCCAAACAGCATGATTGGCCAACAGTAGGGCACGCCAACATTTTTCGACACTTTAAATAACATCCAAAGTAGACTCCCAGAGCAGTAAGCAGTTTCGTCATCAGTAACAAGGTCAACTGTCAGCTCGAGAACAGGAAGTGTAGCCAAAAGTAGACCCCTACATTCGTAGGACAGCCTCAAATAGCCGATATACACCAAACGAATTCATTGCGCCTAGGCCTACCGAGTCTCCGTCCAATAAAGAGTGCGAGAATCAGCCTTCCGGGAAACAGGACGGACCTGCTACTCTGCTTTTCGGACGCATTTTCTACAATCTGGTAAAGTTCTCACTCGAAAAAGATGCAACGACTCGAGAATTTTCTTTAAAACGTGAATTTTTTCACGCTAATTTGAGTTAAACGCCTGTTTACCACTCACAACTTATAACACCCAACGATCAACTACCACACGAAGAAATATATGCGCTCACATGGCTGATTGGAGATTTCTCCTGTTCCCTTTCGGCGAGGTAGCTTCCCCCGAAGGGGCTACTTTTTACTCTGACTATTGGCACTTTTTTCACACTTCTTTACTTCAACATGTTTTTCAACTAGTGCTACATAACTTGGTCACCGGCAAGGTCTTAGATACCATTGGAAGTAGGATATAGTGAACCCCTGCAGGAGACCTCATTAGAGGGCCAGAAAAGGGGGGTCGATTCTCGATCACGAGCCCGAAACCTTCTGTGGACCGCTTATATGGCTAGGCCTAAATATGTATGGTGACCAAGGAAGGCACGAAAGTCGGGAGGTAGGAGAGGTAGAATCAGGACAGATAAAGAGCTCTCCCATCTGAAGAGCATAACTTTTACTTACAGATTTCGCCACTAGGAGCCCCACAATGGTGGGGCAGACTAGAACCAGGACGGACAACCAGGATTTGAAAAGACTGCCTCTTCGATGGAATCAGAAAGGAAACAACGGAACCAAATGTACTCGTACTCCGCAACAAGTCGTGCAGACCATCTTCAAGGAACCCTCCATACCCTTGATAAAATGCATCGATGTCCTCACCGGATTCATCGCGATTTGTCCAAAAGGGAATGATGTGAAAAAGCTACTATCTCCGGGTGGATCGGTAACCCTCGGAAAACTCCAACTGGAATCGAAGACACCGCTGCAGATCAGGGCAAACTGGAGCTTCGTATGTCAGAAAGTAGAAGAATGGGTGGGATCTCACTCATGCGAAGAAATTATAAGGGAAATAATGGAAAATCAGAAATGGATCAAGATACAGGAAATTGTAAAATTTAAAGACTATACTCATGTCTTTAAAGTTATATGAGAGACAACTGAAATGGCGGCCAAAGCCCAAGAATAGGGATTATTGGCCTTTAGCATGTGTATTCCTCCGCAGAATATACAAAGAGACACATTTATCAACATTCAAGTGTGCTTTAATTGCTATGCCATGGAAAAACATACTTCAGCCAACTGCCCCAAGAGAGTAACAGTCACATGTTTCGAATCTGCTGAAGAGGGAGACGACTACCGCAACTGCAGAAACACGTAAAAAATGTGTAAACTGCGGTGGTAGCTATCGTACCATGGCTCTGTCATGCCAAGATAGAAAATACATCATTAAGAAGAAGGAGAGAGACCTACAGACAAAGAAATCTGCAGTAAACACCACATCCTACCCTAACGTAGCCAAAAGCCAATGCTCAACCACCCCAGCGCTGCCAAACATCACGAAGGGAATGTTTGGTAAGATCTATACTTGCAGGATTCATGCACATGTGAGACGCCCAGGAAGAAAACAGCGAAACGGGAAAATATACAGAAGACACCAGCGCCGAATCGGCAGAAGAAGAGACTAGAAGAATAACAAGGAAAACCCAGAAGTAAAGAAAATTCAGGACAGGAAAGAGCCCAGCTCCACAAAGTAGACAAAACTCACCAAGCCCACATCCAATAAACACGGGTCACCACTTGAGGGCTAAGGGCTCCCGTAAACAAGCAGGAAGACGAAAATAAGTTTTTACTTAGTCTCCAGAACAGATACTCGATCAACGAACGGAAACGGTTAAAGGACTTTGGAAACGGAATCGATTTTAGGACTTTATAAACTACAATGGATAAAACAGATCTTAAGATTATACAGCTTAACGTTAACGGATTCCAAAGCAAAAGGATAATGTATGGAAACATTTTAGAAAACTAGACCCGGTCATACGTAATTCTAATTTCGGCACACGGCGTAAATCTTCAAGAAGACGTGATCAAAATCTGGAATTACTATGTTATAGCGGCTAACCCGACGGGAGAACTACAAGACGGGGCAGCTATAGCAATCAGAAAGGATATTGAATATAGAACTTTCAACGAATTGGACGAAGCCTACATCGCATTGGAGATCAAAATGGAATTGACGAACATCATTATAGCAACGGGATACCAACTGCCAAGGAGAAACCAACTACCTATTCAGAACTTCATCAGAATTTTTAATAATAGGTTACTAGTGTTATTTTAGGGTGACCTGATCGCACACTGTCAAGAGAGCAGATATAGACGAAGAAACGGGATAGGCAGAGACCTCAGAACTCTGTTAGCTAGAGGTATCTGTCAAAGACTTGGACTGGACTACCCCACCTACGTGAGGGCAAACGCAGCCACTAAACCAGACATCTGCTTGGGCAATAACTATCTTCCATATACTTACTATATGAGGCCAGAAGATATCCCATGTACGTACTACACAGCGACTCTGCTTACCCCAAATCAAAGACCAATCCAGATCCCAGGGAAGGTAACAAAAGCCTTTCGCAGAGCAGACTGGGAGACATAAAAGAGAGAATTAAGCATATATCAGCCGAAATAACTAGACGGCGCATCGCAAGAAGAGATAGACGAAGAACTAGAAACTATTAGGAATTTGATTAAAAAAAGGCGGATCGAAAAGCCATCCTAAGAAACAGCTACTCGACGATTAAGACCTTTACCTGGTCTCCAGAGATGATAAGAAACCATCGACGACTAAGGGAAATTTCAGACTACATAGGGAGAAACGGTCCAACGAGGGAGCTACTCAACGCAATGAAGAGGATAAAGAGGATTCTTAATACGGAAATAATAGAAAAACAAAATTAGCACTGGAATGAAACAATCCAGAAGATTGACGACGACGCACCCGCAAGAGAATTTTGGAAAACAATAAAACAAAGGAAAGGAAAATCAGGGGACAAGAAGATGACCCTGAAGGATAATCAAGGCAATAAGATAGAAGCTATTGACGCAATAGAACAATTATTTAAAGCACACTGAAAGAACAATTTTTAATATTAGTGAAGAGGACAATCAAGACTTCGACAGGGACTTCGAACGAAACATAACAAGACAACTCGAACTAGAAGCGGACAGGATAATCCCTTACAGAAATGTAGATGCAGCAAGAGACACCTTGTACGGTAACGACGCAAGAATTACCGTCCAAGAATTGAAAAACACAATCGATCAATTTAAAAAGAAGGCACTAGGTAGATCAGAGCTCACTAAGAGGCACTACGAACAAGCGACAGAAAAAATACTGCAGGGAATTACTTCAGTATTTAATGCCAGCCTTAACACCGGCTACTTCCCGAAAGAACTTAAAGTAGCCAAGATGATTTTCATACCCAAAGCTATTCGAGAAAATTATGAACACTCGACTAAATGAGCACCTGGAAGCTAATGACCTAAATAAGTTTCAATTCGGCTTCAGAAAGAAAAGAAGCACAGAGATGGCCCTAGCGGTCATAACAGAAAAAATAGTTAAAGCAAAAAGAGAAAATGCTAGCGTTGATATAGTCTGCAGGGATGTGTACAAAGCTTTTGACAAAGTATGGACGAAAGGAATGCAATATAAGATATTGCAGTGACGCCTAGAGAGCAAGATGGAAAGACTACTTTGCAATTACATAACCGAACGAAACGCATTTATCAAAATGGGAAACTACGATGGAGATAAATCCAAGATGGAGGCTGGCCTTCCGCAAGGAGGATGTCTGATTCCAACGTTATACTCTGTATATACCTCGGACATTCCTCCGCCAGCTACATACGGGTGCCTAAATATACAGTTTGCAGATGATATCACACAGATTGTCGTCTGTCCTTATAGGAACCCTGGTATGCAAGCAAGACTGACAGCAGAAGAAATAAGACAGATCAACACTTATGAAAAACAGTGGAAGATCAGCACCAGCAGGAATAAATTTAAAATCGTACCAATACACAGGAGGAGACTCAGCAATATTGTGATCTAAGGAAACAGATACGAATACACAAACGATTACGAAGAGAGGATACACCAAGCATGCGAGAGAAAGAGTAGAAAAAGGAAGAAAGAGACTCGGGCTACTATTTAGGCTCCGAGCACTTAAAAAAAAGAAAAAAAATTATCAAGCCTTAATCCAGTCAACAATGGTATACCCGGTGATACCATTTTGTACACTTGCAAAAAGTAATGTTATCGCACTGCAACGAATACAGAACAAGGCAGTTTTGATAATCACGAACAAAAGAAGAATAAACAGAAGAAGACTGAGAGATTTGCATCGCGAAGCAAGAATTCAACCAATCAACAAGATTATAGAGAAAAGGGTCAAGAAACTCATCCAAACCACGAAACGCGAGATAGGAGAGGAAGTATTGGCCATGATCACCCAGAGACAAGAAGAGGGAGCACGTAGAGACTTCCCCACCTATACTTCAATGATCAACGAAGAAGAGGACGAAGTGTTTACATGATGAGAACAAACAGAGGGAGTAAGTAAATAAAGTTAGAAAAACTAGAAATAATAAAAGAAACATAAAAGGATAAACAAAAAACAGGTATAATAAAATAGAAAGGAGAAAACTTTATACCAGTGAAGGAAAACAACTAAAACAACGGTTTGAAGGCCACATCACAGCAAAAATAACACAGATTTAAAAAACATTACATAAAACGAACATAAAGGATAAACCTGATACTCAGGCAACTATTTCTATTCATTTGAATTCTAAACTATAACATTTCTAAATGCCAGAGATTAGCGTGACCTCCACGTATACTTTGCATACAACTGCACATCTTCTACTTCCTTCTTTTTCATCTACATTTTCTTCTATTCTTCACACTGGGCTTAAAACAGCATACATGGGACAGAGGCACTAGAGATTGAATGAATAGACAGGATATAGTACACAGCGTGGTTCGGATTCCACGTAAACCTGTAGGTCCGCCGACCACCTTGGTCTCCTTTTAATCTTCCACAGTACTTCAAACTTTGCTATCCCTCTTTCCTCTTCCTCTCCCTGTCCTTCTCCCTGTCCTTCTCTCTCCTATCCAGAAGTCCAATGGGACACTGGAGGGAGAGGAGAGACTGGGAGGGCCTAGTGCCCTCTCCTCCTCCTCATCTTAGGATGACCGGAAGGGGAGGGGGAGGGGCTTGGCGATCTATTCTATCTCACCTTCCATACCTTTTCTACTTTACTTTACTTTACCGGGACACAGACGACTGAAGAATTCTTTGAGAAATCTAGGCTAATACCACAGCTATTACCCGATAGAGGAGGAAAAGGAAGGGAAAAGGCAGCCTCAAAAACGTCAACATCCTCTTCACTTTTCCCAAGAGGACTCTCCAGAAGACATTTTGAACCTGCTCCTAGGCGACTTTATGTTGACCTACCCCCCTTCCCTTCTCGACGGAGTTACGAAGCTGAAATGAACTGAACTGCCATTCATCTAGTCTCGCTCCACTTTGATAGACATAATTGGAGACGTAAAGGAAAGCAGGTTTGAGAATTAGCCCACTGTGGAACTCTACGGAAGAGACAATCCGGTTACGAGGCGATGCTGAAATCTTTGAGGAAGAGTTCGCCCTAATCTCTAAGGTTATTTTCCGGCCAAGACCACAGGTGGACATGCAGCTGTCCCTGTGTAAGTTGGAAGCAGCATCGATAACCAAACCCCAGACAGGGCGGCACCTTCGGGTGGTGGTAGTTGATTCGATCACTACCTATCATTAAGTTCGCCACATTTCACCCTTTTGAGGGGCCTCCCTGTGTTCACCCATCATCATTCATCCCCCCATTTGGCAGTTCACGTTGACGGAAGCTGAGTGACGAAGTAGAGGAAATCACCACAAACAAATAAAGAACGAGAACATCATCGGTAGAAGAAAGGGAGCACGAACTTTTACTTGAATAGAGTCACTACTAACAAGAGATTAAAGAGAAGAAGAAGAATACAATCAGGGGACACTCTCTTGAAGAGATGGTCCAAGAGAATACAACCAGAATACCTCTGCATGCAGTCGACAGACAGCCCAAGCTCAGCAGAGAAAAAGTGTTCGAAGTTGTGTATGGCAAATTGGGCATTGCCATGGTGAGACTGTTGGAGGTAACCTCGCGGTATGTCGCAATCTGCGAAAAAGAAAAGGACATCGAGGATATCATCAAGGAGAAGGCAGTAGATGTCCTTAGGAGAATTGGACTGAAGCCAGCAGTACCACCACAGATCCTGCCCCACAAGAGCGTGGTGTGGCGGCGACTCTATCCGTGGATCGGGCAACACTCCAAAGAAAACATCAAGGAGTAGCTCCAGCTTCGGAAAACCTGGGCCAAGGTAGCCGAATTGATCAAATTCAAAAACAGAAGGGATAATAGCGACTACACTCACGTCTTCAAGGTAGTCTTTACCGAAACAACTATGGCCCAAAAGGCAAAAGAACTGGCCTTCTAATGTTCAAGTCAAAGTTAGTGGAGACCAGATAGAGTAGGGAGAATTCACCCCAGTGTTGTTCTGTTTTAGGTGTTATAAAATGGAGAAACACGCGACTAAAGACTGCAAGGAGCCACAGAAAACATGCTCCAAATGCAGTGAAAAGGGACACATTTGGACGACATGCAATAATAATATTCTGAGAGCTTAACTCCGACATCATTCTTATAACGGAGCACGATATTGACACTACATCTGGTCAAATTAAAATACCGGGCTACAGAGTGGTTATGAAGAATCATTCTCAGGAAAGGTTTGATGGTGCTGCAATAGCTGTCAAGGGGAACATCTCGTTCAAACAACTACCAGAACTTGATGAATCTTTTGTGGCGGTTGAACTCCACACATTGGTAGGAGACCTTGTGATAGCCGCAGCCTATCAACTCCCTCGTCGAGCCTATCTCCCGTTAAATAACTTCTACACATTGTTTGGGCACCGCAGAATGGCAATCTTAGGGGGTGACCTCATTGCTAGATGCCGTGCGGCGGGCTATGGTAGTGCCAACGAAAGAGGCCGAAACTTGGAACTGATTATGGGAAGAAAAAACATCCAGAGAAAAGGGCCGGATTTTCCGACCTATATCACTTCCACATCAGCAACCAAACCTGAGATAATCTTAACAAGTGAATGCTTCCCATTCAACTACCATAGTGAGCCAGGTCCAACAGTCCCAAGTGATCACATAGCGATTCTCACCACAGTATCTCTCGCTCCGATCCAGCTTCCAGTCCCTCTCCGAAAAAACTACGCCTTGGACAACTGGGAACGTTACAAGAGACGACTCAGTCAATACGTCCCAGCTGACCTAAGCGACGCGGCCTTGGAGGAGATAGACGAGGAACTAGAGAGGATAACTACGTCCATACTAGAAGCGGACCGCGAGTGCATACCCAAGATTGGGTATAAACACCTTCTCAGCCCAGATAGACAGAGGAGATGAGAGAGATCGCTCGTGTTCACAGGGAAGTGTACGAAGAGA
Organism: Ceratothoa steindachneri; assembly: GCA_963969495.1. Lineage (NCBI taxonomy): Eukaryota > Metazoa > Arthropoda > Malacostraca > Isopoda > Cymothoidae > Ceratothoa > Ceratothoa steindachneri. Next base: position 130,322,919 of record OZ018328.1, on the reverse strand, counting down.
TAAGACGGGAAGGTCCTAACCGGGAAAGAAGCTCGCTCCTTCGGCGCCTAAGCACCGATATAAAATAGGCTATCAACCTCCAACAGAGGCAAATATGTAACAGCCTGATAGCCAAAGTCGATAGAGAGCTCAACCCGGCTAAATTCTGGCGTAGAGTCAAGAACCTAAAGGGACTAACCGCAAGAACTAAGGTTCGAGTAAAAGAGAACGGAGACTATATAGAGGACCCGGCGGTTCTAGAAGACAGATTTAGGAATTTCTGGAAAAACGTATTCAGGATCACCCCAGAAGACAATGAAGAGTTCGACCAGGAATTCGAAGTCCAACTGATCGGAGAACTAAATCAGGTTTTGCACCGCACGTATCCACAACATCAAGTAGACGAAGGCAGGGAGATGGTAAACCATGGCCGTCTTATAACACTAGAGGAGGCAATGTCCACTGTAAGAACCTTTGATCAAAAGGCACCAGGCTTGACGGGCATCACCAGAAACAACTTGGTAAATGCCCCATAGCAGATCATTCAGGGAATTATAAAAGTTTTCAACGCTTCCTGAATACGGGTTATTTCCCTGAAGGTTTTAAGATCGTTAAAATAATCTTCATACCTAAGGGAGTAAACCCCCTGATTAAATGGTCAATTACAGGCCAATCGCCCTGCTGGAATTCGTTGCGAAAGTCTACGAGAAGCTCCTAGCTGACAGGCTTCAAGAACAACTAGGCGAGCTAGGAGCTCACAATCCTCAGCATCACGGGTTCCGCAGGGGGCGAGGAACGGAAACCGCCCTCACCTTCCTAAAGGAAAAACTCGCATGCAGCAAAGCTGAGAGAAAGTACGTAGACGTGGTGCTGCGGGATGTAAAGAAGGCCTTCGATAAGGTGTGGCTGAGAGGGCTACAATTCAAGATCCTCAACCTCCTGCTAAACCCAATACTGGAAAGGGTCCTTTATAACTATATTACAGATAGGAGAGCCCAAATCGCGATCGAGGGATGCAAGAGACCCAAATTTGAACTCGAGGCGGGAGTTCCACAAGGCAGCTGTTTGAGTTCTTTGTTGTACCTCATGTACACAATTGACCTCCCTGTTCCAGTGAAGTACGATTCGATGTATCTGCAATACGCAGATGACATCACCCAAATCGTCCCAAGTATATTCAGGAACGCTGGAAGTCAAGCAAGGGCGACAGCTGCCGAGATTGACAACATCAATCTCTCTGAAAAAAAGTGGAAGATAAAGACCAACTGCCAGAAGTTCACTATAATTCCAATGAACCGCCGGAAAGTAGACGACGTCCTCGTCGACAACAAACTTTATTCGTACTCTAACGAGGAAAAGGTCCTATGCTTACGACTCTATAAAACAGGATACAAGGCCCACCTAAAAACAGAGTCTCCTTAGTCAAAAGAGAGTTAAAGAAACCGACCGTTTCCAAAGCCTCAACGTGCCAAACAAGAAAAAGATATACATGGCCCTGGTGCACTCTGTCCTGGTGTACCCGGCAAGCTGTACCTCTCTCAGGACGATGATGGGGGTACAGAACAAAGCTACACTGCTTATAACTGGCACGAAAAGGATTGACCATATTCGACAATCGGTTCTACATGAAAGAATCGGACTAAAACCGATCAATATGGAGATCCAAATGCTAAGGAGAAAGACTTGGAACAAAATCAACCACGAAATACTCCCAATTATTAATATAATTTTAGACATACCAGAAAACAGAAGACGCGCAGTAGAAAGAACATCTCTATTCCCCAGCAGAAGAACCTGTGCGAGAGAGAATATAATACCTATATACACATAGCAATATACAAAGGAAATTAACTTTAATAAAAAGAAGCAAAGTGCCCAAATTCAAATATAAATTCAAACTCAATTCAAATCAAACTCAAATCTAAGAAAATTAACTTGAACAAAAAGAGGCGAAGTGCCCAAATTAAAATAAAAGAGGCGAAGTGCCCAAATTCAAATCAAAATTCAAACTCAATTCAAATCAAACTCAAAATCAAAGAAAATTAACTTTAACAAAAAGAGGTGAAGTGCCCAAATTAACTTTAACAAACAAAGAGAAGTGAAGAAGAATAAATCAACAAAATTAACCAAATAATAATAAGAAAAGGAAGATAGATTAACATAAACGAAAGGAGGCAAAGTGCCCAAACTAAGATTTAAACTGAAAATAATAAATGAATAACTAAATACAAAAAAACAAGAGATAATTAGCAGAATAAAGACCAATTGAAAGGCTTGAATGCCATGACGGAGGAACATATTAAACAAATCAAATAAATATTTATGTAAATAACAATGGAAGAACCTGAATGCCATCGACGGTCAGCAACATTATTGACGGAGGAATAAAGTTTTTGAAACAAACAAGAGAAAGCATGCCTGGGATGCCCTAACGCCAGGGCAGCCTAGTAAACACTTTCACACTTTTGAAAACCTACCACACATTTCATCACTTTCCTAAATTAATTAATTAATTAATTCCGGGGCACACACATCACCTTGGAAGAAATTTTGAAGAATACTCTGCTCAACGAGAAGTTCACAGCCGGCAAAGGAGGAAAAGTCGAGGCAAAGAAACCTCAAGAAAGAGAACTCATTATTTCTTCAAGACATACCGTGGACTATTCTCTACAGCGAGCCATCAACGGGATTCAGCAAGCCTCCTCCCCTGCTCCCCCACACCCCTGAATAAAAGTACCTTTATTACCCTGGCACGTAATAGTGGTATAACGTGCCAAACCCTTCACATCCCTGCCCCGCCGTGACCTGACTCTGTGAATGTGACTCTACACATCTAGCTCCGTTGCAACTATGCCATTCTATTTAGAAAGGGCATAATTGAAAACGTTGGAGAAAGGAAGTTTGAGGCTGAGCCCGGAATCCAAAGGAAGGAGCAACCTGGATTGGGACTCAGTTACCAACGCGGGGAGGATTAACACTCTACCCTGCGGCACTGTCCAAGACCACAGAGGGAGACTCTACCGTCTCTGTGAGATACACCAATGAGATACACCAATGAGATACACCAAACCCAATAGAGGGGGCGGCACCCCGACTGGAGTCAGTTGATTCTGGCTTCAGTCATCATTAAGTCCGCCATGTTTTTACATCCTCTGAGGAGCCCAACCAGGTCCATATTCAATCATCATTCATCACCACATCCGAGTCATTTTCACAGGGTCGTTATCGGCGGGGCGGGGGGACCTCCATACAAAGAAAGAAAAGAATGGCATGCAATGTTTCCTACCTCACACTCCTACACACAAAAAACAAAAATCTACAACAAACAATGAACACACACTTCTAAACTTAGCCGCTACACACGACACCCCCATCACGAACATAATTAAGACACATACAGGCCACAAACTCGTCTTCCGCCAAATTCCACCAACACGCATCGGACACACTCGCCGCATCAGACCTACAGACAAAATTAGCCGACGGTGTAGTAAAAAGACACCAAATACGTATCACAAAGACTAACCCCCTATGGTTGGCCTTCTCCACGGTTGACCTCCGCACACACCTCAGACAGAAGTATGGGGAGGAGGTCATCACAGACGTATACTTCAACCGCATAAAACAATGGGCAATGATCACATTGTCCTAGGAACACAACAAATCACTGCTGCTAGACCAAGGCATCAAGATCTGCGGTACCATAACATACCCACACAATATCGAGTCACAACTAAACATAAGACCAACACAATGCCACCGGTGTTACAAAACCGGACACCCAACACGCAATTGTCAAGCAGACCTAGTCTACTCCAAGTGCAGTATAGTGGGCCACCATTACACCACCTGCACATCCATCACACCCCTCTGCTCCAACTGTGGCGGCGACCATGTCGCAGTCAACCCAAAATGCCCTTACTTAATTAAAGCCTGCTCTGACGCCGTAGCGGCTATACGGCGTCCTCAACCCATCTACACAACCACACACTCCACCCCGCTCCCCTCCTTCACAAGAACATTCGCGGTCGCTGCCGGCGCAACGGTGCCCGCACCTCTCCCTGTCCCACCACAGACACACCCAACCCCAGCAGCAACCCAAACTCACCCACATATTCCGACACCCGCCCCCACCCTATCACCTTACACCCAGAGACTCCCACTACTTTTGACCCCCACCCCCACTCCACACCACACACCCACCCCTATCCCACACCACACACCCACCCCTACCCCACACCACACACCCACCCCTACACAACACTACACACCCAACGAGACCACACACCCAAAGCTACACCTGGCCGCCTTGCTCTCCACGGTGGCAAAGGACATGTCGAGGGGTGACCCCTGACTATACGCAAACATACTCAATACACTGTTCGCCTCGCACGGTCTAGAACAGATAACCTTCCCTGATAAGGTGTTCGTTATAATGGACGAGCATACACACAGGAGACCCGCACTCCTCCCCACCCCGGTGGGCACGAACACCTTCCCCCCTGGACCCACCTACCCTCACCCTCACCACGCTCCCTCCCGCCCTTCTGTCCCTGCACCCTCCTTACCTACCCCTCTGCCCACTGCTTCCATCTCTCTTCCAATTGCCTCCTCTTCTCCCTCCACAGCTCTCACTCACTCCCTCCTCTTCCATAACTAAACTCCCTCCTACCACCAGCACTCCTTCTTCGGCAACCTCCACTGCTCCTTATTGCCACCAACCCCCCTCCCACCGTCCCCCCTCTCACAGCTTCCAACTCCACTCTCCCAAGCCCACCACAACCTCCACCTCCACCAAACCCACCACACCCTTCACAACACCCTGTATTAAACAAAAAAAAACTCTACCACGAAACCCCCCCACACACAACCACGGGTAAAGCCGACCCCCCTCCCTGCTGTTCCTTCTTCTCCCCCTTCCACCCCTCCTCCTTCGTCCCAACCTCCTCTCTCGCCCGACACTCCCTTTCATAATCTGCACCTTCCCTACTATCTCTAGCCACCCATCTCCTAGCTCTACTCCCTCCACCTCTGCTCCTAACTCCCCCTCCTAGACTCTACTCTCTCCAACTCTACTTCCACGACCGCTATATCTAACCCTCCCGCCGACACAGAACACACTCTCCCCTCCACCACGGCTTGCCCACCTAATAACACCACTGGTAACCTCTCCAAACCACAGCCGACACGCGTAAAGGTACTGGCTCCTCACGCCTCCTGGGCAATAACCAAGGAGAGGGAAACGGTCCTGGCTCCGCCCACGACAATAGGTCGCCTCAACGTGACACAAATAAACGTACGCAGTTCGCACGGTATTCGCTATACTGTTGCCAACTGGGTCCTAAACACACAAAGACCTGACATAATACTCATAAACTCGACCAGCCTACATCCTCCCAACAACAGACTCCGCATTGCAGGTTACTACACGTATATATCTCCACAAGCGCCACACCTAGGATCAGCGATCCTAGTAAAGCGCTCTATACATGACTCCCTCATCTAAACACAAGATGACTCTTTTTCTAGCCTGTAAGTTAAAGACAAGCTCCGGCCCCATCCTAGTGGACACACACTACAGACCATCACGCCTACAAATAAACATAGAAGTTCCACTCCGAGCTCTATCAAACCACAACCTTCCTATCTTCTTTTCGGGGGACCTCAGCGCCTTTTACCCAACACTCCTTTCTAACACTACGAATGATGCAGGAAGGTACCTGGCCGGTGCCTTGCCACGCTATCGATGCGTGCACGTCGGCCCGGCCTTCCCCATATTCTTCGGTCCTCGTGGAGGTACCACGTCTCCGGACGTGGTCTTCCGAAACGACCACACTACACGCTTCTACACGCACATCTCACCGGGTCTCCACGTACTCTCTGACCACATACCGATATGCATACATATCCACATCTCCCATACTCATACCCACACCACCTCTCTTCGACTACAAAAACACGAACTGGGAAGAGTTCAAGAGACACATAACAGATAAACGTCACAAAACCTCGACCTGGACCACACCAATCCAGACAAGTTTGATGACCACTGGTGCTCAATCTTAAACATTATAACCACAGCACGCGACCTACACTCACCACATAAAACCTACACTTGCATAAAACATTTCAAATATTCCATACACACTCAGAGACTCATCACACAGTACAACGCATGATCAACTGCCGCCTACAGGAATACCTGGAAGAGAGGAACTGGTTCTTCCCCCACCAATATGGGTTCAGGAGGGGCAGGTCTACTCAGGCGGCTGTGACCATCGTTCATGACAGAATACAGAAAAACGCCAGGTACATCAAAAGACACTCTCCATCAGCAAGGACGTGAAGAAGGCCTTTGATAAAGTGTAGCACGAGGGACTCCGTTGGAAACTCGCCAACAATAGGGAGTTACCTCTCTGCACCAGAAGGCTCCTCTCGCACTACCTCATTGAACGGAGATGCCACATAAAATATAACAATGCCCTCTCACAACCCTTCACACCACGCTCAGGCGTTTCACAAGGAAGCGTACTGGCACCCGCAAGATACATCATATACACAAACGACACCCCACGCCCACCCGAAAACTGCTGTCACACACATACATTGTCCTACGCCGATGACGAGACCTTTCTCGTCAGCGGCCGTGGACCAGAAGAAATCGCGCTCCACGCACAAAGAATACTAGACGCGAAGACAGATTACGAGGATAAATGGCTGAGTGCCACGAATCCTCAGAAGACACAGATGACACTCTACGGCGCAAGAGATCACTTCATGTATAACCTACAAATCTTCTCACACACACCAGACATGAATCATCTAAACTCAACTAGTCTCGACTACACACAACATACAAAAATCCTCGGGGTAACTTTTGACAAGACCCTCAGGTTCAATATACACCAGAACATAACACAAGAAAGAGCCTCACTTACAAACACATCGCTGCGCAGGTTCTACCCTGCGGGCAAAAAACTTCAGTTACACCTATACAAAACACTCGTGCGACCTCTTTTCACGTACACCCCACTGTCACTCGTAGCTGCGAGTGACACGTGGCAGCAGAAGGCTGAGCGCATTCAGAACTCTGCTCTGAAGCGCGCTTCCCGCTCTCCTATGTACACGAGAATGTCCACACTACACGACAACAATAAATTAGCACCCCTCAACATATACGCTCACACCAGACTCACAAAACAACTCGGGAAACTCGCTAGAGACCCAGTATACACCGCACTACATGTAAGACGGTATGCGATGGCACCACGATACCTCGCGGCCCATGACCACCCACAACCTATACCGTTCTTCGCATAAGCTAAAGGCATCATGAGTAACGCGTTTCCGACTAAACAGACACGCTCTCCTTCGTGAACACCCTCCAACCGCCGTCCAGTCAAGAACACCTCGAGACCAACCCAACCACACCACGCATCGGTCTCTAGCCACCGACCTATCAACTCTTCCTATCCCCTCTCAAGTTATTTCCGCAACCTTTTCCTCTACGACTGCCTGTTCGCCTGTGTTACACGTGATCCCTCTCTTTCATTTCTATACACACATCATCATCATCATCATCATCCTTCCGGGATTTCCTTTTCCTACGAGAAATCAACCGATCCTCTTACCCAACCTACAACGCCAAAATCAAAGGAGAGGATAATCATCCCCAAGTAGAATTAGCCCAAGGTTAGCGCTCAGTAACCAATTACCCCCAAACAGGCTACATTCTATTGAAGAAACTGAAACCCCATAAATGGCCCTTCAATCACATATAAGTGGTACTCTTGTACACCTATAACTGATAACCCCCGCACACCCTATAACTGGTTACCCGGAGTGACCTACAACTTGTGACCCCCTTTGTTCGAACGAGAAGAGTGATCTGAAGATGGACTCACAGAACGAGCAACAAGCGGAGTATGGAGAAGCAGAAGTCGCCAACGCAATCACCATCAAACTTACTGTCAGCTCCAGAAGAAGAAGATGTGTCATCCCTTATGGAGTGCTCCTCTCCCAAGGATGTAGACACATACAAAACCGGTGATTCTTCCAAAAGATGATTGAGAAGAAGATGAATTCGCCAAGAGAGCAAAAAGCTGCTCCATTTACTAAGAAGGAGAAGAGCTGGCGAATTCCATCTCCTTCGGCCTCCCCTTTCAACGAAGTAGGCGTTACGGGATGGCTAAAAATCGTGTATTTCTGCTGCTTTGCCACCCGAGATGGTGGATCAAATTCCACCTACGATCGCCTCCTTGCTGAGCTACTCTTCATTGGGCGTTATGAGACATGGGAGCTGTACGAATGATTAGAGGAGCTCATTTCTACGCAACGGAGTACTTCAAGCAACCTTGATGAGCTACGATGAACCGCTACAAGTGGACGTTGGTTGAGACCTAGCCCGGCAAATGTTTGTCTAGTCTCTATATACGAATACAGTACCCTCATTAAAAGTAAATTGCAGTTGAATACAGTACTGTCTGTATTGATTTGTTTCATGTAGTTTAGTTTTTACATTTATCCTTTATGATGGTATGAATTTAATCGTTATTATAAAGATTAAAATAAAACAAAATTTTCTTTTATTTTTAAATAACGGGTAATTTAGGGGGTTTGTATAGGATTAATGCAAAAATACGACGAGCCTTCGTGAACGGCTTGAGTTCGAGTTACGAGGTACCCAAGAACTATACCAATTTTTCTAAATTTATTAAATAATTTTTTTTTTCTATTTCTTATAAAATTAAACTTTACTTCATTTCCATTTATGAGTTTATGTAAACTGTACTTCCTAAAAAAAACATTATTATGGTATGTGCTTGTTTTAAAATCATAAACTATATAGTATTTGTTATTTTCAACATTCCCAGTTTTGATGGCGCTACTAGCACCGTTTTTTTTTACAGTTATTTCATGTGATTTCCTTGTGGTTTGTGATTGGTGTTTTGGTTTTTCTTCGCAGATTAAAGAGGTCAGAAAAAAACTCGGTGGACATGCTTACAGGAGAACTTTCCAGGAAGATAGCAAAGCGTCTGGAAGAACAATTGGCCAGTACACCAAAGTTAGATACTTTCTTCGCTCCTTGTCAGTCCACTTCTAAAATCAGTGTAAGCCGATCAATGATGTAGATTCAGAGGATAGAGTAGAAACAAAAGATGAATTTGAATCTGATTAATGTGGTGCCGAGCAAAACAGTAAGAAAGAAGTGAAAGAGGTATTCCTCAAAAAGGTCTAACATCTGATTGATGATCCAGCTGAATGGGAAATAAACAATGAATTAATAGATCATATTGCTTTTAACAGAATATCTCAGAATGCTGAAGCAGATTTTTTACCATCAGAACGAAAGTATAGTGATCAGACAAGATATATGTCTAAATAATAAATTTTTTTTTTTATTGGAAACTGGCTGACATATTCAAAGAAAGCTGAAGCAGTATTTTGCACATCTTCCCGCCTGTTTGGTGCTACATGTCAGGTTTCTTCATGTTCAGTATTCTGTGACTGGAAAAACACACAGAAACGTTTAAAAGAACACGAAGATTAACAAGTTCATTAGGTTGTTTTGTTGCTTAGAAAAAAAAAATGCCTTAAGGAGCAGATTGACAATCAACTGATTGATCAGCAACAAAAATAGAAGCAATATTGGAGAGAAGTTGTGAAGAGGGTAGTTTCTGTTGTGAAAGCTCTCTCTTCCTGGCATTTTGGATCACCTACTTCACCTTCTAATGGGAATTATTTAATGCTGTCAGAGCTAATTGCTGAATTTGATCCCTTCCTTGCTGAACACATCAAATGATATGGCGATGCTGGTTCAGGGAAAGTTAGTTACTTATCCAAAGCAACTAGCAATGAGTTCATAGATATCATGGCAAAAGAAGTGATCAAGGTTTTTACCAATGAAGTTAAGACTGAAAAGTATTACTCAATTAGTGTGGATTCTACACCAGACATTTCACACGTGGACCAGCTGTCATTCATGATTAGATATGTAAACCATGATGGTCATGCAACTGAGAGATTTACTGGCTTCATCAAGAACCCTGGTCATAAAGCAGAGTTGTTTAATACCCTGACTGAAATGCTTGAGAAACTTGATATTGATATCCAGAATTGTAGTGGACAGTCTTATGATAATGCTTCTAATATGTCAGGCCATTATTTAGGGCTGCAGACTCGAATTAAAGATGTTAATAAGTTAGATGTTTACATTCCATGATCTGCTCATTCACTGAATCTTGTAAGAACATGTGCAGTTGAGAGCTATACAGAAGATGTCTCCTTTTTTGGTACCATCCAAACATTATACAACTTCTTCTCTGCTTCCATCCATACATGGGAATTTCTGCTTTCATACCTGAAGAAGAGATCATCTGTGAAAACATTATCAACTACAAGATGGTCTACTAGGGAAGAGGCTGTTACATGTTTAAGAAATTCATGGAAAGAAATAATTCAAGCTCTGCTACCCATAGCAGATAATATGTCACAAAAACCAGTCACACGAAGTGAGGCTGCATCACTGGCAAACTATATAGACAGGCTTGAAACTGCTATTATGGTCGCATTGTGGAACTCGATACTGGATAGATTTAAAGCAGTTAGCGCATTCTTGCAGAGTGCTAGAGTATATATTGGCAGTGTAGTTTCTCTCTACAACAGTCTCATTACATTTGTAGACGAATGCAGAGAGGATTTTGATTAATATGAAGAAGAAGGCAAAGCCCCCTCTAGAATATGATCAGCCTACTTCTAGAAAAAAAGAAAAAGAAACTCCCATTTGGTGAAAAACAAGTAGACCAACCCATACTCAATACAAGGGATGAATTTTGCATGAATTGCTTCCTTGTCATAATTGATAGTCTGAAATCTAAAATCAAAAAGAGAGCAGTAGCTTATAGGTCATTCTTTGAAAAATTACTACAGCTTTCAAAAGATGACAAGAAAATTTAAACAGTCTTGCCATTCTTGCAATTGAGTGTGATCTCACCAAATCCGTGGAATATGATAATGTTATTAACCTGTTTGCTGAGGAAAAGTCACGTTTGAAAACTCTCTACACTTTGTAACAATGTTTAATTATGGATATCCTCATCAGGAATTATTTGATGTACTGTATAAATAAATCAATGCTTATATATCAAATCATGCTTTTGTTTCCTTCTAGACCATAAGTTATAACAAATCATATGGGCTTGAAGAAGGGGCGGTAAAATTTCTATAGCATATGGGCGACTAGCACAATAAATCCGGCACTGGAAACACCAAGGACTTAATATCATTTCAATAATATTAACACCCAAACTTCTTAGTCATGAGTTTGATCGTTCGAATCCTGGTGGAGGCTGATATTTCATCATTTGCTAGGTGTACTATCATGCTTTATTAAACTCATATGTGATAGATATAAATAATAGTTTCATTGATCTGAAACTGGCAGTTTCACATATTTTTTAATAAAATAATTTTATTTTGTTTAAATATTAATTTATGCCTTGAACAGAACTCAAACGGATTGTTACTGCCTAAAGATAGGCTAAAATAAATGGATTTTTGCTCCCAAAAGGCAGGCAAAAGGCGACTGATAGTTGCTTGTTCAAAAGAGCCAGAAAAACAGATTGTTGCTCACTGCAATATGGCTAAAAGAAAAGGATTGTTGCTCAGTGAAAAAGAGATAAAATAAAAGTATTTTGCTCCCTACAGAGAGAATGAAATCACTAGATTATTGCTCCGTAATGACGGGCTAAAAAAAACAGATTGTTGTTCATTAAATACCGGCAAAAAGAAACTGAATTTTGCTCAGTGAATATGAGCTAAAATAAAAATATTTTGCTCCCTACAGAGAGAATGAAATCACTGGATTGTTTCGGAAAGTTTTTCCTGGGAGCAACGAAAATAGGTATTGGTGTAGTTGCTCTGGTAATGAGCATGGGTATGTGGTCCTTCGGCGTCAGTGGCACTTGTCGGATAAAATGATTGAAAGTAAAGATGGGGTTCATAAGAACGACATCAAGCTTCTAGATGTCAATGAGTAAAGAAAATTTTGAAGTCCAGCCCAATGCGTTCTACGATATGCCTTCTTATCAATAGGTCTAGATCTCTGCCTCTTACGTCCGCCCTAGCGTAGCCTGCTATTCTATTCCTCGCGTTCAGGTTCTCGTCGAATAGTACTGGGTGCTCCTTCCTGAAAAAGGTGAAAATGTCCTGGGTGCGCAAATAAGGTCGGCGGGGTGGTTATTAGCCCGTTCTCATCTCGATAACAGCTAGAGCGCACCTCAGGACTATTAACAGGACGATTTGTACATTGAATCATCTTGTCTGAACTGGAGATCTTTCTTGACTGCTATGATAGCCCCATCACATCTCTCTCCTGTAAGGTTATTTTTGGGAAGGTTATACTTGAAAATATTTTGCTTATCGTCTCTGAACCCAGTTTCTCACAGTAGAAGAATATATGGGCCTAGCTCTCTGAATTTATTACACAGCATGTGCATGTGTAATTATCATCCCTGTACCTAATACGCTACGATAGTGAGGCTATTCTTAGCAACCTTCTCGTCTCTTCGATTTGCTTGTGGGCTTTGGGGAATGGTGGGGTATAGGGCCTGCCGGAACGAAGTTTCTTATAGAGAGATTGCTCATAGAGTTTTAGGGAGCCGTCGTACAGCTTGATTTTCTTCTCTTTTAAAGCTGTCTTGGCCGACTCATCGACTATGGGCGAGTCAAAGAATCATTTTAGATGTTCTCTTAGGAGTCCTCTAGCCACATCTCAAGGGATAGTGATTTTGACCGAGCTGTATGTGTGTTTAGTGCGATTTTGAGGTTAATTACATTGCAATCCTACTTGCATCTTATTGGTGCGGCTGCTTACGCAAGGTCTCGATAGCGTTAACTTCCTGTTGTTTCTTTGGTGCTTCCTCGCTAAATCTTAGCAACTTTGTTTGGATGGTGCGGTTGCCATCTTTTTGGTTTCATCAGGTTCTTGGTGGGTCGGACTTTTTGCCAGATTTTCTAGTTGGGAGCTGATATGGTTGCTTTGACTGGTTGCTCCTGGCCTTGGAGACTCATAGGTGATTGGCAGATTGCGGGTTGTCCGGAAACTATGAGTTCTAGTCCATTCGCAGATAACATCTTCTTCATCTTCGTGTTGAACGTTCTGGGGCAAGACAAGTTCATCATGTGAGCGAGAAGTATGCAAGTCAGCATCTTAAGGGGGAGGGGGAGCATCAGTAGACTGAAAAATTATTTGTGGTAACCGCCTTAACGTTGGTATGCTGTACTAGTGATGCCTTGGCTACCGCCGCGTAGGAGGCGTTTGGTCTTTCGACTACATCCCTCTTCTTGTTCAGCTTTTCCTTACTGACTGGACACTGCATACTCAGGGTTCGATGTGGATCAGCATATTTAATTCAGTGGATCCAGTAGTGACTGGGTATGGGAGCACTCTGAACAAATCGTTTCCTCATTTTTGTTTGGGCATGCACTTGTCGGGTGTTTTTCGACTTTGTAGCAGGAGAAGCAGCTGGAATAATCTTTCCATCTCTAACTGTTCGAGAGAGATACTCATGAAGAAGAGCTTGAACCCTGTTTCTTTGACATTAACTGCAATCTCAATCTCCTGAAACACGACTTTGAAGACTTGCGTGAGACTGTGTAATTTTACGAAATCTGCCACTTTTCCCATATCTGGTTCCTTTTAATTTCCCTCTTAATTTCTTCTGCGGCTCTCTCGCCAGCTCATTGGTCGACCTGCCTGCATATGATTACTTTTCCTGTGTTGAAACGGAATTTTAATCAGTAAAACCGGACTAAAAGAAATGGATTGCTACTTAGTAAAGACGATCTAAAAGAAACGGATTGCTACTTTCTAAAGAGAAGCTAAAATAAGCGGATTTTTTCTTCATAAAGATAGGCTAAAGGCAAAAGATTGTTGATACTTGAAGACATTAAACAAATGGATTTTCTTCGGTTAAAAACGAGCTCATAAACGGATATTTCCTCATTAAAGACGGCTAAAAGAAACGGATTGTTGCTCAGTAAAGGCGGGTTAAAAGAAATGGAATGTTACTTCCTAAAGACGGATAATTGAACAGATTATGGTTCTTAAAAGACGGGGTAAATTGAATGGATTGTTTCTGTCTAGAGACAGGCTAAAAAACAGATTGCTGCTTCGTAAAGAAGACTAAAGAAATGGATTTAGGTTCTTAAAAACTGGGTAAAATAAAGAGATTATTGCTCTTAGAGATGAGTTAAACGTTACGAATTATTTCTCCTTAAAGACGAGCTAATAGAATTGAATTATAGTTCTGAGAGACTGGCTAAATGGGAGGGATAATTGCACCCTACCGCCGGGCATAATGAAAGGGATTTTGGCTTACTAAGGATGGGGTAAAAGAAAAGAATGTTTGATCCCTAAACAGGTAAAAGAGCCTTATATTGTTGCTCCTAAAGACAAGCTAAAAGAAAAACATTGCTGCTTAGTAAACAAGGGCTAAAAAACGTTGTACTGCTGCTTAAAAACGCTCTAACTAAAACGGATTGGTGCTTTCTAAAGAAAGATAAATCAAGAGTTTTGGTCCTTAATGAATGGTAAGAGAAAAAGATTCTAACTCCTCAAGATGAGCTAATATAATCGGATTGTAGTGGTCGACAGACTGAATAAACAAAGGAATATTTGCTCTTTAAAGTCAGATTGGTAAAATCGCATCCTTTCTTCCTAAAGACACGCTAAATGAAACTGATTGTTGCTCCCTAAAGAAGGACTAAAAGAAACCGATTATTGCATTGGACATTGGACATAAAAAGTGAGGAATATAGTAGAAGAGGGTTTTAGTAGGAGAAATAGTGGGGAAATAGGGGAAAATGATAGGAAAGTGAAAATGAAAAGTAGTATGAAAGACAGATCCCTGGTGAAAGGGTATCACTGGCTTTCTTTGCGTTTTGGTTGTTTTTTTTTTGAGAGTATATAAATATACCATCCGGTAAATGCACTGGGCATTCAAGCCTTTGTAGTAGTAGATGTTATCTCTACGTGGCTTCGTAGAAGATTTTTATCTTCAATTCTGGGTATTTCACACCCAGACTTTGATTTTTATGTGTTGTTTAGTTTTGTTTTGTTTTTATTATTTCTTGGCGATATTTCGCACAAAAATTTGGGGAAGTGTTTTTAGAACTAAATTCAGCAAATGCTAATTCAGTGGCTAAATTCGTTTAGCTTTGTTCATGATTTGTTGTGTTATGAATGGGGGTTTTCTAGCTTTAAGTGAACTTTGGGTCGACGTCAATGTCATTCGGTAGTCTACTGCTTTTAAAACAAATTGGTCGTCTTATGTTACGTAAATTGTCAAAGTCAATGTGCTCGAGTACAAACTCGGGAGGGAGGTGCCGGTGCACCTTGTCCCAGATTTTGGTTGCTCTGAGGTGAAGCTCCACGTTCATGGGGGTCATCCCCAGTTCACCATGGAGATCACTCTGCCTTCCCCCTTCTCTCCTTCAGGTTCCCGTAATGATGTATACTGCCCTATTCTGGACCCTTTGCAGTTTAAGGACTTGGGTCTTGGAAACTACGTTTATAGGGACCGAGGAGTACAGGAGTTTTGAGCGAATGCACGCATTATAGATCTTAAGTTTGTTGGAGGTGCTCAGGTTTACGAATTTGAAAAATTCACTCAAGTACCTCCGTGCATTCTATGTAGTTTTCGCTACATGACTCCTATACCCACCAGTCGTAATTTGTAGTCCCAGAACCGTGCCCTCCGTGCGGTATGGGATGCGTGCACCCCCCACACGGATGTCTGCCAGTGTCCTTCGGAATAGTGGAATTACACGGAACTTTTGGGCATTGGTGGATATCTTCCATCTTCTCTCGAAAGAGTTGATGTTTTCGATTTCCACTGCCGTACTTCGTGCCATGAAATTCGCATTCCGATAGGGCCCCGTACATATCATTGTTATGTCGTCCGCAAATTGGACGTACAAGGAACCCTCAGTCAAGGGTTGGGGAAGGTCTATGGTGTGTATATTATAGAGCAGGAGACTGATGCACCCGCCTTGCGGCACCCCCGCCTCGAGTTCGAACTCAGGGCTGCTATGACCTTTGATACTTAAAAACGCCCTCCTCTCCATCACGTAGTCACAAAGAATCCTCTCAAGTATGGGATTGAGGCCCAGTTGTAAGATCTTATATTGTAGGCCTCTCCTCCATACTTTGTCAAAGGCCTTTTTGACATCGCGTAGCACCAGATTTGCGTGGCATTTTTCTGATTTTACTTTTGCCAACTTCTCGGTAATTACGGCTAGCGTTGTGTCTGTTCCTCGCTTCGCTCGGAAGCCATGTTGTTGATTATTGTGAGAATTGTTATTCTCAAGGAACGTATTTACCCTGCTGGCCAATATCTTCTCCAAGACTTTCCCTGAAAATTCTAGGAGAGATATGGGCCTGAAGTTAGCGGGACTGTCCGGTGGTTTACCGGCTTTTGGAATGAATATCATTTTCGCTACCTTCCAGTGGTCAGGGAAGTAAACCACATTTAGGCATGCGTTCATGATATTCATGAGCCCCAATAAGATATTGGGCGGGGCTCGAATAAAATTCTTCTTCGTCAGTCCTGTACACCCCGGTGCTCGCTGTCGAAAGGATTTTAAGGTCATTAAGAGTTCCTCGGCAGTAATTCTACCGCCGAGTCCCTCCATTTCCCTATCCTGTGATACGCAATGGTGAGGGTGGGTTCTGTGTATTTGATCATTCAGGTCGTTAATAATTCCGTCTTCGAAGTCCAAATCGAAGTCATCATTCTCTTCCGGGGATATCTTAAATATAGATGCCCAAAAGAGTCTGAATTCCTCTTCGATTCTTTCCACGTCAGAAATTTCAATGTCATAACGTATAAGTTTGATGGTCTTTGCTGGCTGTCCGCCTTTTAGTCGTTTAACCGTCTGCCAGAATGTACGTGAGTCGGTTTCTACGTTTAGTCCGTCAATTAAATTATTCCAGAGTGCATTCTGTTGGTCCCTTATAAGAGTCATTAGTTCGTCACGTATGAGTCGTGTTTGTCGGTGTGTGTTGATGTTGGGGCCAGTGAGGTTCACTTCATTGATCCGTTCCTTATATTCCCTCGCGAGGGATTTCATTCTAGGGGTCCATGAGGGGGCAGGGAGAGTTTTAAACTTAACTCGGGGAACGGCTTCCTTGTCGGCTTTTAATAAATTTTCATTTAATTTATCCAACTCCTCGTCAATTTCTTCTAAGGAGGCATTATTTAAGGGTTCTGGGTTATAACTTTCGAGGAGTTGTTTATACTTATCCCAGTTGGCTCGAGTGTAGCTCTTTCGCTCTGGGATAGGGATTTGAATGGGGGAGGTTGAGACTCTAATAAGGATAGCCTGGTGGTCGCTGGGAATAGGGGGGCCCGGCTCAATGAAGTAGTTATATGGGAACATATTGCTTGTTAGAACAATGTCTGGTTTGGTGGCTGACCTGTCAGTGATGTATGTGGGAAAGTCTGGTCCAATTCTAGTCATAATGTGTCTATCGATAAGTGTCTCGAGATTCCTGCCTGCTGGGTTGGTCGACGTATAACCGGAGGCAGCGCTTCTTGCATTGAGGTCACCGGCAAAGAGAACGGCTCTGCCGTGACCACATAGCTGCAAGAAGTTTGGAAGGGGCAAATACCCTCTCCTTGGGGGTTGGTACCCCGTTGCCAGGACCAGGGGTCCCACTGCCGTACGGACCTCCACAGCAAGGTAAGATTCGTCGAGTCCACTTATTGATCTGAAGTCAAGACCTCTTTTCACAGCTATAGCGCATCCGTCAAAACGTTCAGCGCTGTGATTTTTGGTCAAGACTTCGTAGGGAAAGATTTTTATTGGGTTAGCGTCATTTATTCCATGTTCAGAAATAAATACAACGTCTGGGTCGCATTGTCTTAATACATTTCCGTACGCTATCTTTTTATTTGTCCATCCGTCAGAGTTCAAGTGTAATATTTTTAGAGTCGTGATTTTATAGTTCACTTAAGGGTTTTTGAGTGTAATATGATGTCCTTGTGGAGTGTTTGGGGCGTTATGGTTTTTCCTGTTCGTTTTTTCCTGTATTCGCCGTCAGTAAGGGTGATAAAAGAGTCCGGGGTCAGTTTAATCAAGCCTTGGAGTAAAGCCTCCTCGACCTGCTTTTCACTGAACTCGTCCGAGGTAAATTCCCATTTGTATATTCCGGCTATAAAACCTTCAGATACATCTAGGGCATCCATCTCCTTAGGAAAAGGGGACCTTTCAGCAGCGAATACCTTCAAGTTATTTTTTCTTGAATGGTATGCGTGCCTAAATTCCCTCTTGCAAGAAGAGGACGATCTCGGGTGTCTCTGGGGCTGCGAGGTTTCTCGTGAGCGGGGTGAACGTGCCCCTCCCTCGGCTCTCGCAACTCCAGTCTCCGTAACTTCGTTATTAACCTTTGTGGGTGTGTTTGCGTGGGTGGTTTTGTTTTGGTGAGTTTCTTTTGCTTGTTTTTGTTCCGTGCGTGCTTTTGCAGCCTGGATCCTGGGGTCCCTAGAGGAAGCTGGGGTTGTGGCATTGCTGGGAGTTGGGAGCTTCTGACAACTAGTCTCGCACTGGGGTTTGAGACTAATTTTCAGGATCTCCTCTGACCGCGGGTTCGGGGGGAACCACATCTTCTCCATTCCATTATGAGTTAGCATCTTATTTAGCTCATCTGCAAAGCACCCCGGGGAGGAGAGATTCGCAATATGAGCATAATATATGCAACACATAATTGTAGTCGAGTTTTCGTTCTCGACATGGAGAAATGCAAGGTTCCCTTTCGACTCCGCTACCGCAGCTTTAGCAACATTGGCATAGGTGGTGTTGGCCTTTGTTTCTTCTTCCAGTTTTTTCATTGTGGCTTTCTTCTTAATGATTTGTTTTTTGATAGGGCAGGCCATGGAGAGTGTCTTATGTTCCCCGGCGCAGTTAAGACACTTCATGGAGGTGCTTTTGCAGCTCCTCCAAAAGTGGTTGTCCGATGCGCAGATGGAACACAAAATAGCATTCCCTTTGGGGCAGTTGGGTGTAGTGTGCTCCTCATACTTATAGCATTTGAAGCACATTTGGAGGTCGATAAACTTCTCGCGTTTGACCTGCTCGGGGCAGATCCGAACGTTGAAGAGGAGCATACCGCCCTCCGTAGCCTTTACCGCCATTGCCGAATCCGTAAAAACAATCTTAAAGACATGCGTGTAGTCCTTGAACTTAAGGACTTCCGCTACTTTGGCCCAGGGGTGGTTCTTTTCGACCTCAGCATGAATTTCTTCGATGCTGTGGCCACCGACCCAAGGATCGAGGCGTCGAAGAATGATACTGCGGTGTGTCTTTATCTGTGGAGGCGTGTGGTGTCTGAGGGTTTTGTTTTTTTTGTTGTTTTTTTTTTCAGGGATTCTGCCACTTTTTGAGAGGTGAGGACTTCACAGTCACTCTCCTTTTGGCAGATGGCCGAATATCCGTTATGTGTATCTATTAATCTGACTAGGGTTACCCCTAGTTCCCCGTGGGTGATGGCGAAGACCTCTCCCCGATCTGGCTTGGGGTCATCGGAGAGGGTCCTCAGCGCTATCCGCCGAGTCTCCCTCATTTATTTCTCCATTTCCGCATAGGGTCTGGAGAAATAAATTTTTACGAAGACTCGGAGTGTTTGGCTATGTTCGTGTGTGTGTTTGTGTGATATTTTTCACCAGTGAGAAAAGAGTGGGTCAAAGAGAGTAGTCCCTGTCCAAAACAAAAAACAACCCAAGCAAAATGGCACTTTAGCGACTAGAAGCGGCAAAGAGACGTGAGAAGAAGGAGATGAAGGCTGCTGGGAGGATCAAGAAGCGGAGGAAAACCTAACAAGCGAAGCATCCTCAGATTCTGAAACTGACGAAGCAACAAACAAGGCGACCAAGAGCCCTGTGAGCTCCAGAAGCAGGTCGAAGACCTCGAAACGTACTTACAAGTACGATGGAGAGGAGATCGACCTCAGAATCGTCACGGACGAGCAAATTCCAACCCCGAAAAGCTCTCCCCCACGGAGATATTTAAGGGGATCCAACAAGGAGAAATAAAATGGGTATACGCCGCAAATGTGAAAGAAAGGGACATAGAACAAGCGCTGCATGAAGGCGCAGTGAAAATCTACAAAGACTCTTGCATTGCCCTAAACAATGCAGAGTTTAAAGAAATACGCAACGGGAAGTTTAAAACATAAAACACTATGAAGAACACAAACACACGAAACAACACAAACATGGAAAACACAAACAACGCCTTAAAAATACTCACTCTGAATGTGGATGGATGGAAGGGAAAGTCCATTGTGTATGGTAACATCTTCCGTACAGTGGACCCGGACATCATCCTCATATCAGAGCATGGTATAAACACAACCACAGACAACATAAAAATACACAACTACAACGTTATCCAGAAAAACCACACTCAAGAACGATACGATGGTGCAGCCATCGCTATCAGAAAAAACATAAGGTACAGAACATTGCCGGACTTAGATGAATCATTCGTGGCAGTCGAGTTCCCGACCCTGGTTGGTGGCCTAACTGTGGTGGCAGCCTACCAGCCACCCAGGCGACAGTACCTACCAATCAACAACTTCTTCACCCTGTTCGGGCACAAAAGGCTAGCGCTGCTAGGCGGGGACCTAAACGCCCGCTGCCGTGCATCTGGCTACAGGTGCGCTGACCAAAGGGGACGAAATCTGGAACTACTATTCGACAGAAATAGAGTCCAGAAAGTAGGACCTGACCTCCCAACTTATCTAACACATTGTTCGGCGACAAAACCGGACATTGAGTTGGTGAGCCCGGAATTCTCCTTTAACATCGCCAACGAACCTGGCCCAGTAGTCCCGAGCGATCACGTCCCAATTATCACCACCATTTCGCTTGCGCCAATGCTCAGGCCCGTCCCACATAAGAAATGTTATGCGAAAGCTAACTGGGAGCAGTACAGAGAAATGCTCAGCGCCTATTACCCAGCTGACCTGGAGGACGCAAATCTGGAGGAAATTGATGAGGAGATTGATAACATCACCAATCGCCTCATTCAAGCTGACGGAAGATGCGTCCCCAGGATCTCGTACAAAATGCTCCCACAACCTAGGTGGACGGATGAAATGAGGGACATCGCAAGGGAACACAGGGAAATTTATGAAGAAGTTGGTAGGACAGGCCCGACCCAGGAAAAGAAAGCCCGAATGAGACAGCTAAGCGAGGCTATGAAAAACACAATCCTCGAGAAACAGATGATATCATTGGCAGGCTAGACCGGGAGACTAAGCCTGTACGTTTTTGGAATAGCATCCGAAGACTTAGGGGATTGCCTCCCAGGCCTGGGATTAAAATCAAAGATGGCGACATATTCATAGGAGATCCGGATACCCTGGAAAGAAGATTCAGGGACCACTGGAAAGAGGTCTTTGCGATCTCACCTGAGGAGAACGACGATTTCAACCAGGACTTCGAAGACCGACTGCTCGAGGACCTCGGAACGATGATACATAGGACCCACCCACAACCGCAAGTGTCTAGAGAGAGAGAAATGGTTGACCACGGACGCCCGATCACTGTTGAAGAGACAATTAACACTATAAAGTCCTTCAAACAGAGGGCACCAGGATGGTCTGGGCTCACTAAGAACAACTTAGTGAATGCCCCTAGGCAAATTATTCAGGGAATGGTCAACATCATGAACGCTTCCCTGAATACAGGCTACTTCCCAGACGGGTATAAGATGGCGAAAATCATCTTTATCCCGAAAGGGAACAAGCCCCCAGACCAAGTGGCCAACTACCGCCCAATCTCTCT
Organism: Ceratothoa steindachneri; assembly: GCA_963969495.1. Taxonomy (NCBI): domain Eukaryota; kingdom Metazoa; phylum Arthropoda; class Malacostraca; order Isopoda; family Cymothoidae; genus Ceratothoa; species Ceratothoa steindachneri. The sequence goes on along the minus strand of OZ018328.1, from coordinate 130,301,089 downwards.
CCTAGAAGTACCCGGCAAGATCTTCGAGAAGATTATAGCCAGCAGGCTACAAAATCAACTCGACGAGTTAGGAGCGCACAACCCGGCACAACATGGGTTAAAACCAAAACGGGGCACTGAAACTGCCCTGGCGCTCCTAACAGAAAAGATCGCGCAATGCCGTGCGAAGGGTCACTATGTAGACATCGTGATGAGGGACGTGCAGAAGGCCTTCGACAAGGTTTGGCTGAGTGGACTGCAATACAAGATCCTAAGTCTACATCTAAACCCGGTCCTGGAAAGGATTCTTTGTGACTTCATCATGGACAGAAGGGCGCGTATCATGATAGAAGATCACAAAGGTCCAGAATTCGAACTTAAAGCGGGCGTTCCCCAGGGGAGCTGCCTGAGTCCCTTGCTTTACCTGGTCTTTACCATCGACCTCCCTACTCCAATCCACGGGGACACGATGTATCTGCAATACGCAGATGACATCACTCAGATCGTCCCCTGTAGGGATAGGAAAGCAAGGAATCAGGCTAACAACACTATCGCGGAGATCTCGAACATCAACAACTTCGAGAAAAAGTGGAAAATCCGGACGAACAGGGAGAAGTTCACAATTCTCCCGCTGGGCCGTGAGTTAACGTGGCCCATCATGATTGATGGGAGGAGATACGGTTACTCCGCCGTAGGCATCATCCTGGGCCTAAAAATCTCCGACCGCGGATACTCGAGTCACTACACGGTGAGGCGGAATATGACGAAGAGAGAAATCTCTAAGCTATATAGGTTCAGAGAACTCAGCTCGGCGAACATCAGGAAATTATACCTGTCGTTCATCCGGGCTAAGCTTATCTACCCTGCAGTAGTGACTCAAACGGCCAACAAGACAGCTATGAAAAGGCTCCAACGAGTACAGAACTCTGCGTCCCTCTTCATTAACAAATGCAGAAGAAGGGACCAACTTCGGCAGAGGGACCTGCACCGCAGGCAGAAGCTGGAGCCGATAAATGTCGCAACCCAGAAATTAGCCAAAAAAGTCTGGTCCACAATGGCCAATGATATCTTGCCAGAACTAAGAAGAACTGGACGCAGGATTAACATCCCTGCCAGGCTGCACGGGCAAGTCTGCCTTAACCGGCGATTCCCGAGCACCAAAGTCTGTTCTGAGGAAAACATAAGACCAATTTACACCTAAAAAACACCAAACACCAACAACACACAGCGTGACACAAATCCCAATTCATGACATGTTAAACTAACAAAGATAATTCACACGAGGTACAAATACATAATCGCAAGCTTACAAAGGCTTGAAAGCTCAAATACACAGCTTAAAGACTACAGACTAAAGAAGAACACATACAAGGAAAAACAATAAGAAGAACACACACAAAGTACATCATGAGAAAACAGCAATACTTACACAAAGGAAAAATAACCATATAAAAATAAAGCAAGCTAACGATGCCCCTAAAACAAGGGCAACCCTACCCCCATTTCACCATCTTTTTTACCTATCTTTTCAAAGAGTGAATATACCATCGAATGGCACTTTACCTTAGGTGCAGGCGCTTTTCGACAGCCTGCAGGTCTCAGGTCCACCTCAAAGGGAGTCCAATGTGGAAAACGGAGGGGGAAGGCGGAAGCAAGTTCACCCTCGCTACCGGCGCACGAAGCGAGTGAAAAATCACTTGTTATTGCAAAACGCAATGTCAATTTTGAAGCAGGCTGATTCAGAACTCCTAAGCGAGCAATCACTAAACGCGCGAAAACACTTTCACAAATCGTATGCGAAGTTAAACGAAAGGTTTGTTTTATCTGTACACACGTGAGAAGAGCTAGACTAACTCAGGCAAGCAAAGCAGTCCCGATTATGATGATGATGGTATATTTATTTGAAAAAGCACAAGACATTATTATAAATTAATTTATATAATGTTATTAGTAACAGTGTTGAAAAAATATGGAAAAATTTATCGTTGAGAAGGAGAAGGATTTAGTAGAAAGCATAGGAACATATAGAAGGGGTTCTCCTGGAGCATGTTACGCAGGAGCTCAGCTTTTTACATAGGAAAAAAAAGTTTCTTTAACATTTCAATTTTTCCCCAATAATAGGGTTTGGTTTATATATTCTATTTTTCCCCAATAATAGGGTTTGGTTTATATATTCTATTTTTCCCCAATAATAGGGTTTGGTTTATATATTCTATTTTCTATTACATTTGTGATAGAACGAGTTGAATCTGTGTTAATTTCAACTCCTATCCCATATTTTTTAAAACCACGATGCTCACACGTGCATCTTGAAGCTTGGCGTCTTATCACAGCTACCGGATGTCAATGTTTAAACAAGGAGGTTATCGTCCCCCCGTTCGCCCCCATACGCCGACCTCGCCAGATTGAGTTAGGCTTATGGGCAGATAAGGCATTGTTCTCCGGCTCGGCTGTGCGTTCCCTCCAAGCTTTCACTCCATTTTCCCCCACGCCAAGGAGATGTCCTGGCTATTTATATGGAAACTTTACCACTAAGATCAGATTGGAGATCCAGATTTTCGTCGCGAAACATCACCACGACCCTCTCTCCCTTTGTGCGCCAAGGGACCTCGACCTCGAGATTCACCATCACTTGTCCAGAAGGAGGACAATATTCCTTGAGTGCCAAAGCTTCGAGCCTTTCGTGACGCCAAGTCCCCAAGGCTCCCCCCCCTGTTGTTCAAGGGAGAACAGCATTAGAACAGCCATTGTTCGTTTTGAGCCCTTCGCCAAGAAACGGTTCTCTTCCCCCCCCCCTGTTGTTCAAGGGAGAACAGCATTAGAACAGCCATTGTTCGTTTTGAGCCCTTCGCCAAGAAACGGTTCTCATCCCCCCCTGTTGTTCAAAGGAGAACAACATTAGAACAGCCATTGTTCTTGAGCCCGTAAACAAGAGACGGTTCTCATCCCCCCTTTGTTCAGAAGAGAACAAAGTAGAACAGCCATTGTTCTTCAAGCCGTTCGTCGAGTAACGGTTCTCCTTTCCAAGACGCCTCGTCAGGATCCTTTTATCCCCCCCCTTCGGCTGGAGCTCGCCAGCGGACCGAAACTCCTTTGCGCCACCTTCCACTGCACCACTAGTGCCAAAGTTACGTAAGCCAAACTTCACCTTTGAGTATTGATCCCTTTTGTCAATTCTATCCTGTACTTTAAATTGTTTATCGAACCATCCCATCTCTTTAACTCTATATTTGTTTTACCTTTTTTTAATCCCTTAAATCCCTGGATTAGCCCGAGTCTCCACGACCCTTTCCATTCTGTTTATGTCAATATTTTCCGTTTTTGTGTATTGTTTATAGTTATTATTAATAAAACTCTATTTTATTAATGATAGCAATATTATTATCCTTGAGCTCAGTTCCACTTCTTAAGCATATCGAAGATACATAATATCGGCCGCCAGACAGTAACGCACTCTAAAGATAATTAAGGAAGTTCCCTCAACGAATAGTGTTATATATGGTATCGTCGGGAGTCATTCTACGACAACATTGTTTGGTTGATATTTGCTTATCTATTCATTTATATATATACTCATATCCACTATATTAACATTTTTCACTCATTCTTGTTTATCGCTATATATTACACCTGTTTTTAATAGTATTATACAGTTTTACTCATATCTACTATATTATTATTTTACACTCATTCTCGATTATTGTTATATATTACACTTGTTCTAATTTATACTAGACTTAATAATTAGTTTGTGTTCATTTATTAGCTTATTACTGCTAATTAATATTGCTACTTATTATTTATGTAATCATATTTATTTATTTACTGTTTTTTTATTCACTATTTACATTGATATAACTTAGTTATTTATTTGTTTGTATTCATGCACTGTTTTATTCACTTATAATTTTCATTAATATAATTAAGTTATTTATGTAACCATATTTATGCACCATTTTGTTTTGTTATTATTCACATCACTATAAATTAATTATTTATTTATATTTATTCTACCAGTTACCACTTTTAATTGTTTAACACTTTTTTATTTTTAGTTTATCTCCGAAGTCCTCATTCCGCACTTTATGTTTTTGAAAGTCGCTGCGTTAACTGTGTGTAAGCTTGTGTCCGGTATATATACCGTTCCGCTACACATGAGACCTTCGATTTCCTTTGGGGACCATGGCCCCTCAAAGGTCCATTTGAAGTCCCCGTTTCGGATCCCTTGTACCAACTTCACCTGATTGTTTTTCTCTGGACGCCGTCCGATGCTACCGAAGACTCTTAGGTTGAGTTCCTTCCCGTCGAAAAAGAGTCCTTTTTCAAGGACTTCGGTTTTTTGTGTGAGAGGCACTCCTGGATACCTATCGTCGTCCTCTGAGCATTCGTCCGATTGCGATTGTTTGTCCTCTTCTACTTTTGTTGCTGCTCTGATGTTCTTTTTCTTACGTTTGTTCTTCTTTGGGCTGCTTTTGGCGGTAGGTGGGCTTTCTTTACTATCTTCTCTTTTCTCTTTTTCCATTTCTTGGCTAACGTTTTCAATTTCTTTTGTGCTCTCCAGTTGTTGCTTCTGCTCTTCATTTCGTCTAGGTTTTTCCTTTGGAGTTTCCGCCGGATCTTCCACAAACTTGATGTTGAGCACATCTTGTGATGCTGGGTTAAGGGGGAACCACAGCTTCTTTTTTACTCCATTGTGTTGGAGCATGTTGTTTAGCTCCTCCGAGAAGCTTCCGGGGCGTGCAAGGTTCGCCAAGTGGGCGACAATGACCATGGTCATAATTTCCTTGCACTCCACCGGCATGACGAGTTTCAGAGAAGCTCTTTCCGTAGTTGTTGCAGTTGGGGGAGCAGATGCTGCTGCGGCGTAAGATCTTGCGTTGGACTTTGCCTCCTTTTCCTTTTTTAACATTCTTCTCTTTTCTCGGATCTTTTCTTTGCGTAGGGGAAATCTCATGGCCAGGGCCCTGTGTTCCCCTCCGAGGTTTGCACACCTCTCTCTTTCTTCTTTACACTCTCTCCAACCGTGGCCGGTTCGAGAGCATGCGGCGCAGGTCTGTTCTTTTTGGGGACAGTCCCTTGTCGCATGGCTTTCCAAGGCGAGGCAGTTTTGGCAGTTCTCCAAAAAGATGTAGTCTTCTGCCTCAATTTGTTCTGGAGCTACCCTTAGGTAGAACCCGAGAAGGCCGTCTCTCATTGCTTTTTGTGCCATTTCACTTCTGGTAAAAATGATTTTTATGAGCGACTTCCCAATTTTTTCCACTTTGTAGATCTTGGCCCAGGACTGCTTGGATAACAGTTCCGCCTTGATGTCCTCGGTGGTGTTGTCCAAAAAAAATGGGTCGACTCTCCTCAGGATGATGGTACGGCTCACGAGCAGCTCGTGGGGGACAATCGCTTCCAGCCCAATTTTCCTTAGGGAAGTTTTTGCTTCTTCCGAAACAAGGACTTCCACGTCCTTGTTTTTCCAGCATACCGCTGCCCAGCCGTTTGGCGTCTCCAGGAGACGGGTAAGCTCGATGTTTAGTTTTCCAACTATCTTCTCGAACACGTCTTCCCTGGTTGGCTTTTGTTTCCCCGCAATTAACCGGAGAGGGATCCGTTTGGTGTCCTGGGGGGCTGGGGGACCCATGTCCCCCTGCAGGCAGTGCTGCCCTCCCCCCTTCTGGGCCTCACCTGTGTCACGGGGGGTGGGTGGGTGGAGGACCTCACTCCACAAATGATGAGTGCGAGAATTGTACTATAGTGGCGATTTTTGGCAGTCCTTGCCTAAAACTTTTCCTCCTTTGCTGGGAGGAGATGATTTGGGACACTGCACAACACTTACTACTACTCTACTCCTCCGATGACTTGACTTTTGTGTATAGAAAGAACAGAGAGGGACCGCTGTGATACGGCAGTCAGGTAGTCAGAGAGGAGCGTTGCGGAAAATAATTAAGAAAAGGACAGCGAAAGTAGATAGGTCGGTGGCTATACACCTAAGCGAGGTGTTGTTGTAAGGGTGTAGGTTATGTGGTATTGACTGGGCGAGGGTTGGGGGCAATTTAGGAGGGGGAGGCTGACAGCTCATCCGGAAACGCGTTATTCATGATGCCTATTGGTTTATGCGAAGGACGGTACGGGCGGTAGGTGTTCGTGGGCCGCGGGATATCGCGGCGCCATCACGTACCTTCTCACGTGTAGCGAGGTGTAAAGTGGGTCTGTGGTGAGTTTTTCGAGTTGTTTTGTAAGTCTGGTGTGAGCATAAGTGTTGAGAGGAGTTAGTTTGTTGTTGTTGTGTAGTGCGTCCATTCTCGAGTACCGCGGCGAACGGCAAGCGCGGTACTGAATGCGCTGAGCCTTTCGCTTCCAAGTGTCGCTCGCAGCTACGAGCGACAGTGGGGCGTACGTGAGAATGGGACGCACGAGTGCTTTGTATAAGTGTAGTTTTAGTTTTTTACTCGCTGGGTGGAACCTACCCAGCGATGCCTATGTGCGTGAGGCTCTTGCTTGTATTATGTTTTGGTGTAAGTTGAACCTGAGGGATTTGTCGAATGTTACCCCCAGGATTTTGGTGCACTGTGTGCATGCGAGCCTTGTTGGGTTTTGGTGGATCATGTCTGGTGTGTGTGAGTAGATTTGTAGGTTATGCATAAGGTGATCTCTAGCACCGTAGAGTGTCATCTGTGTCTTGTGAGGATTCGTGGCAATCAGCCATTTATCCTCGTAATCTGTCTTTTCGTCTAGTATTCTTTGTGCGTGGAGCGCGATTTCTTCGGGGGCCCTGCTGCTGACGAGAATGGTCTCGTCGTCGGCGTAGGCCACTATGTATGTGTGGACACAGTTTTCTGGTGGGCGTGGGGTGTCATTTGTAAACATAATGTAGAGTGTGGGTGCCAGAACGCTTCCTTGGGGAATGCCTGAGCGTGGTATGAAGGGTCTTGATAGGGTGTTGTTGTATCTGATGTGGCAGCGCCGTCCAGTGAGGTAGTGCGAGAGGAGCCTTCTGGTGCAGAGAGGTGACTTCGTGTTGTTGGCGAGTTTTCAACGGAGTCCCTCGTGCCACACCTTGTCAAAGGCCTTCTCCACGTCCTTACTGACGGAGAGAGTCTTTTGGTGTATCTGTCGTTTCTTCTGTATTCTGTCATGTACGATGGTCACGGCCGCCTGAGTGGACCTGCCTCTCCTGAACCCGTATTGATGGGGGGAGAACCAGTCCCTCTCTTCCAGGAACTCCCGTAGGCGGCAGTTGACCATTCGTTCGAGTATTTTGCCTAGGTGCTCTAATAGAGCAATAGGCCTGTAATTGTTTGAGGGTTTTGGGTCTTTGTGTTGTTTATGAAGGAGTATGTTGTGAGAGACTTTGAATATTTTGGGAAAGTGGCCTAAGGCTAGTGAGGCGTTGAATAGATGTGTGAGTGTGGGGTATATGTCTGCGGGGAGGTTATGTATGAGTGTGGCTGGTAGACCGGAGGGGCCGGGGGCGCGTTTTGGTGTCGTTTTTATGTAGTGTTTTGTTTCCTCGACGGTGATTGGAGTGGTAAGTGTGGACGTATAATCGAGCACCTCCATTCGTATCAGGGGGGCAGGCCTCAGCTCGTGAGCATGAGTCCGACACCACTCCTGGATTTCATGGAAGTGCTCCTGCGCATGTGGTTTTGGTGGGTTGTGTGTGTGTACTGTGTCCCAATGGGACCTGAATGCGTCGAGGATGTCATTAGTGTCTGTGAGTGTGTGGTTGTTTATTTTAAGTGTAGTTAGTTTGGAAGGTTCCGTACCCAGCATCCTTTTCACGTGCCGCCAGAAGAAGGAAGGGTCCATGCAACGGGTGTCGTCCGCGATGCGGACGACCTCGCGCCACTGCCGGTTCCTATCTAGCTGCACGCATTGAAGGATGCGGGCACGTAGTTGGTTGATGTTGTGTTGTCGTGGGCCTCTGGTGTAGTGGTTGTTGTACTGTGTGATAAGTCTCTGTGTGTATATTGAAAATGTGAAGTGTTTTAAGCAGATGTAGTTTTTGTGTGTTGAGTGTAGATTACGTGCGGTGGTGATGGTGTCTAAAAGTGAAAACCAGTGGTGGTCTATTTGTCCTGGATTGGTGTCCTCCAGGTCGAGGTTATGAGGTGTGTTTGTGAATATGTGGCTCCTGAATTCAGCCCAGTTTGTGTTCTTGTAGTCATATAGCGGTCATGTGGGGATGAGTATGGGAGACGTGGATATGAGAAGACATATCGGTATGTGGTCAGATAGTACGTGGGGACCGGGTGCTATGTGGGTGTAGAAGCGTGTGGCATGGTCGTTGCGGATCCTCCGAAGGTACAGAGGGGATAAGATAAACGGATTGAAGTTCAGTTAAGCCATGCTAAAGGAAAAGGAATATTGTTCACTAAAGACGGGCTAAATGAATCGGTTTGTTGCTCAGTAAAGATGGTAAAGATGTGGTGAAGAAAAGATGGTGACTCACTAAGGACAAGATAAAGAAAATGGATTTTATATCTATAAATACAGCGAAAAACTTCAGATCATTGTTCCATAATGAGAAGCCAAAATAAACTGATTATTACTTAGTAAAGACGTGATAAAATTAATGGTGCGTTACTCTGTTAAGATGGGCTAAAATAAAAGATTTTTGCTCGGTAAAGACAATCTATGGAATCGGATTTTATTTTTTCACAAGCAGGTTGAAAAGAACGGATCTTTGATTGATAAAGATAGGCCCAAAGAAAGGGATTGTTGCTCCCTAAAGACGAGCTAAAACAAACGCATCCTTTCTTCCAAGAGATATGCTAATTGAAACGGATTGTTTCTTCTGAAAAACTGTCTAAAAGAAACCGATTGTTGCTCCTTAAATACAGGCATAAGGGAACGGATTTTTGCTCTCTAAAGACAGAGGAAATGCAATAAGTTGTTCGTTTCTAAAGAGGAGGAAAAAGAAACGGAATGTTGCTTCGTAAAGACGGACAAAAATAAACGAGTGACGCTCAGTAATGAAAAGTTAAAAGAAACGTATAGTTGCTAGGTAAAAACGGACTAGAATAAACAGTGTTGCTTTCTAAAGATAGGAGAAAACCTGATTTTTCCTCAGTAAAGACAAGCTAAATGAATCGGATTTTTCTCTTTAAAGAGAGGCAAAATGAAACGGCTTTTGTTCTATATAGACAGCCAAAAAGAAACTAATTTTTGCTCCGTAAAGACGGGATAAAAGAAACGAATTGACACACAGTAAATACTGGTCAAAACAAACTGATAGTTGCTCAGTAAATACGAACTAAAAGAAACCGAGTCTTGCTCTGTAAAGAGAGGTTGGAGGGAACGGAATGTTGCTAAGTAAGAATGGGCTAAAAGAAATGGATTGATCCACCTCAAATATAGTCTATAAACGGAGTTTTGCTCTCTATCGACAAATGAAACACAATAAATTGTCGCTTTCTAAATGTAGGCTAAAAGAAATGTATTGTTGCTCAGTAAAGATGAGCTAAAAGAAACGAATTTTTGCTCATTCAAGACGAGCTAAATGAAATGGATTTTTCCCTTTAAACACAGGCTAAAAGCTACTCATCGTTGGTCAATGAAAAGACAGACTAATAGAAACTGAATTTTGCTCCATAAAAACGGGGAAGTAGAAACGGATTGTTCCTCAACAAAGACGAGCCAAATGAATCTGATTTTTCTCAATAAGGAGAGGCTAAGATAAATGAAATTTTACTAAAAGCAACGGATTGTTGCTGCGTAAAGGTGAGTTAAAAGAAACGGATTGACCCTTAGTAACGACGGGTTAAGAGAAACCGATTGTTTCTCAGTAAATACGTACTAAAAGAAACAAAGTGTTGGCTTCTGAAGACAGACTATAAGCAACGGAATGTTGCTCTGTAAGAACGGGCAGGATGAAACGGATTTTGATCAGTAAACACGAGCAAGAAGAATCTGATTGATGCTCATTAAAACATGTTAAAATAAATGCATTTTTCCTCCATAAACACAACTAAAAGTAACTGGTTCATACTCCCTAAAGACAAGCTAAACAAAACATATCTTTGCTCACTAAAGATGGGCAAAAATAACTAGATTATTCTCAGTAAAGACGGGCTAAAAGAGAGATTTTGCTCACTTAAGAGAAGATAAATCAACTGATTATTGCGTCATAAAACCTGTTAAAAGAAGCGAATTTGCTCCCTACATGTAGGGTAAAAGTAACAGATTGTTGCTCAGTAAAGACGGGCTAAAAAAGGAGGATTTTTCTCCATCTAAGTGTCCTAAATCAAATAAATTGTTGTTTCATAAAGATGGGCTTAAAGAGATGGAGTGTAGGGGAGTAAAGACATGCCAAAAGACAGGGATTGTTGCTTCCTAAAGACGAGTAATAATAAGATTTTTGGTTTCTAAATACGAGGTAGAAGAAAGGGATTTGTGGTCCGTAAAGACGGTTAAAGAAAGCAGATTGTCGCTCCGTAAATATGGGTTTAGTTAAATGAATTGGGGCTCAATAAAGACGCGTCAATATACGGGAATGCTACTAAATAAGGACGCGGGAAATATTGCTATTGTCGCTAATTACACATGAGTTAAACAAAAGAGAATATTGCTCCTTAAAGACTCATAAAACAACGGTGTTTTTTTATTACTTAAAAAGGAATAAAGTAAAAGGGATTTTTTCTCTGCAAAGACGAGCTAAAAGAAACGGAGTTTCACTCCTTAAATAAAGGCTAAATGAAACGTAATTTTTCTCACTATAAAGACCCGAAAATCAAAAGAATTATTCTCCGTAAGGAAGGGCTAAAATGAATGTAATGTTGCTCAGTAAAATGGCCTAAAATAAAGGATTGTTGCTTAGTAAAGTAGGGTTAATAGGAATGGTAAAAACAAGCTAAATGAAACGGATTTTTTCTCTCTCAAGACTGGTTAAATGAAATAGAATTTTGTTCAGTAAAGTAGGCCTAAAAGAAAATTTTGTTGTTCAGTAAATGAGGCCTAAATGAAAATAACGGATTGTTGCTCCGTAAAGACCAGTTAAATAAAAAAAGGATACTAATTAAATGCTGGTTAAGAGAGAGGGAATGTTGCTCATTAAATACAGACTAAATGAAATGGACTGTTGCTTTTAAGGACAGGCTAAAAGAAACGGATTTTTGTAGCCTATCATCAGGCTACAGAAGAAACAGATTAATTCTCATTAAATGCAAGTTTAAAGAAATGAATTTTTGCTAACACAGTAAAAATCTTCAGATTATTGCTCGGTAAAGACATGCTAAGGGAATTGGAATGTTGCTCAGTAGAAATGGATTGTTACTCATTAAATACGGTCTAAAAACGGATTGCTCCTCAATAAAGAGAGGTTGAAACAATAGGACTTTAGCTCCCAAAAGAAAAGTGAAAAGCAACAGGTTATTGCTTCCTAAAGACGGGTTAAAGAAACGGATTGTTGATCTCTAAAGGTGGCCCTCCAAAAAAAAAAACGATGCTCAGTAAAAACGAGCAAAAAGAACGGATGGTTGCTCCTAAACACGGGCTAAAAGAAACGGATTTTTGTTCAGTAACGATGAGTTAAAAGAAACTAATATTTCATTCTAAAGATGGCTAAGGAAACAGATTTTTTTTCTCTAAACACGAAGTAAAAGTAATGGATTTCTAATTCGTAAAGATAATAAATAAACTGATTGTTTTTCAGCAAAGACGAGCTAAAAGGAACAGATTGTTGCTCATTATTGACGGGGTAAAAGAAAGAGATTGTTACTCTGTAAATACAAGCTAAATGAATCGGAGTTTTGCTCTTTATAAAAGGTAAAATAAATGTATTTTAATTCACTAAAGATTGGATTAAACCACTGGATTGTTGCTCCATTAAGATTGGCTAAAACAAACGGGCTCCCGCTCAATAAAGACCGGCTTAAAGAAACGCTTTTTTGCTCCTAACGATAGGCTAATAGAAACGGAATCTTCTTCCTTAAAGACGAGCTACTAGAATAAAGTAAGAACCGGATTTTTGTTTCAAAAGGCCAGTAAAAATGAAAAAGATTGTTGATCTCAAAATACAGACTAAAATAAACTCATTTGTTCTTCCTAAAGACGGGGTATATGAAGCGGATTTTTGTTCCCTAAAGACGGGCTAAAAGAAATGGATTATTGCACCTTAAATTCAGGCTAAACAAACGAATATTTGCACCCTAAAGACGGGCAATAAGAAATGGAATTTTTCTTTTTAAAGAGAAGCCAAATGAAACGCATTGTTACTCTGTAAAGACACGATAAACTAATCTAATTGATGTTCACTAAAGAAGGGCAAAAAACGCACTAATAGAAGAGATTGTTGCTTCGTTAAGACGCGGTAAACGATACGGATTGTTGTTGAGTAAAGATCGGGCTATTAGAAAGAAAAGTTTTGTTGCCCTCTAAAGACGAGGGCAACGATAACACTGGTCAACACACATTTTTCATCAGAGACCTTACTATATTTTTCTAAATGTATTTCCCATGCTCAATCCGAATCTGCCTTAGGTTTTGCTCTAACACCTACCGTTTTTAAGATATGCCAAAAATTCAAAATGGCCGCCTGCGATTATAAAATGTAGTATATTATTGGTATTGCTCTATTGCATGCATCATTATTGTACTGCTAAGATGAGAAAACTAGATGCTTCGTGAGTTCTTTCTGGTTAAAGGGGTATAGAGAAGAATTCATTTACATTTGTAACCCGCATGTATATTTGAGCAATTATTTATAATTTTGTTTTATGCTTTCAGGTTCCTCATGTGATGTGCATCTTCTAAGCTGCTCCTTTTGCGTTGATCATAAGAGGCTTCCAAATATTTCCACAAAGCAGTAACAATGCCTCGAGAGTGCAAATATCATCCAGATAAATTCTGTTATGTATGTGGGCATTTTACAACAAAATCTCAGCAGCGTACTATCACAAATGATATAAAGAAAATGTACAAACTCTACTTCATTTGCCCTCTGGGTGATCGAGTTAAAGCATGGGCACCACACCAAATTTTTACTTCCTGCTCTAATGGATTACGTGACTGGATTAAAAAAAAGAAGAAAGCTTCAATGCCCTTCGCTGTTCCTATGATATGGAGAGAGTCCAGAGATCATCTCGAAGATTGCTATTTCTGCAATGTGACCACAAGATCAAGAACCAAGTTGTTTATCCAACCATGGATTCGGCGTGCAGACCAGTTCCACATGATGTATCTTTGCCAATTCCAGTTCCACCTGATGATGGCCTCGTACCTGATAATATCAGTGATGATAGTAGTACTGACGGTGCATGCACATTAGATGCGGATGTTGAATATGAGGATGCTAACT